>JALJCO010012873.1:990000-1192534 GCA_023101725.1 Atherinomorus stipes | reverse complement strand
GATCCTTTAAGGCGAGACACTACAGGCAAAAAGGGTAAAAAAATTAACTAACTGGTATCAGCATAAACCTTCTAGGTTTATTCCTCAATTAGGGCTATCATTTTTTGTATTGCAAGTTTTCTGAAATTTTATGTTTAAATATGCAAATTAGGTGTTATATAGCTAAAAATCCGCTAATTTGCATACATTTCTAGGAAAAAAAATCTAAACACAGGATTAAGCCAGGTTTAAAGTTTCTTTTAATTTGTTCACATATTAAAGTCAAAAGTTTTTACTGAGAGGATTTTGGATATCTCTGTTGTTTATCATCTCACAATTCAGAATACACTGTCAACAACCAGAAAAAACAAATTTTTTGGCATATCTTTGGGATGAAATGTTCTATAAATCAGGCTGTGAATAAGATATCAAAAAATCCTTCTGTAAAAACTTTAAGAATACAGTCAGGAGGAAAACCTGAAAGTTTGGTTTCTGAAAGTGCTCCTGAAGTGAAGGTTTGTTACCCTGAGTAAGAGAAAAAACTCATTTTGAGAAAACGGCCTGTAAAGTTTTAGATTGTAAAAACACCAGGGTGTAGTAGACTGATATCAGATTGTGTACAGCAGGGCGTAGAACAGGTCTTTTTTTTCTTTTTTATCATAGAATAATGAAATACGTCTCAGAAAGTGTATGTACGAAATATGATCCATTGATACATTAGCTGTTAAAGGGTTAAAGTTTCAGAAAATGTCATAGATTAAATAAGATTTTATATCATCTTTGTTTTATCATGTCCCTCTAAAAAAAGATCAATTTAAAAAGATCTTTTTTGATAATTGGTGTTACGTGCAGCCATGTGGATTTCACCAGATATTTTACTCACTGTCACAACAGTGAAATCCACTAAACTTTTAACATGGGTCATCAATAAACTATTATCTAGGATTATGAGAGCAGGCTGGAAGCTCTTCAGAAGCAAGTGGACCGTTGTTACCCAGAAGCCCCAGAGGAAGAGGAGGAACCAGAGGAGGAAGGTAGAGATAATGACTGACAAGCATGCTGTGGAGGTGTTGATTGGTTAGACGTTTTATCGGCATGAGAATCTGTTATTTTTTTTGTCCAACAGTTCAATGGACAGAGCGGGAAAGAGAGATGGCTGTGTGGAGCTTCCGTAAGTGGAGGTGTTACCAGTTCACCTTCTGCGAGACCTTTTATGGGGGAATGCAATTTTTCTGAAGGAAGCAAACGCCATCAGTGTTGAACTCAAAAAGAAGGTCTGGCATCTTGTTATTCATACTGCATCAGTATATCTCCATATATTTGCATATTTCTGGGTATTTCATCACTGTTCCTTTATCCTGACGCTTCCTGTCACCCTGCAGGTTCAGTTCCAGTTTGTGTTGCTGACAGACACCCCCTTCTACTCCCCTTACCTCCCTGATCTGTTGCCCCCAGAGGTAACTAAAGACAAAGAAAAGCGACATTTTCCTCGCACAATTGTGGGGGCCAGAGGTGCAAGATCAGAAGAATGGGGCAACTCACTACTGGACGTTAGAAAAATTAAGGTGGCTGCACACAGATAAAATCTTACCTCTAAAGCTGATATAGTGAAGCACCAGTATGCTATCATACATGCAGCTTTTTCATAGTATTTCAATATAATATAAACTCACTGTCCACTTTATCGCGTCCACCTGTCCACCTGTCCACCTGCTAGTACCGGTTTGGACCCTCTACCTTAATTTTTGATGTGATAGATCCAACAAGGTGCTGGAAACAGTCCTGAAATTTTGTTCCATATTGACATGATAGCGTTGCACAGTTGCTGCATCCATGATGAGAATCTCCCGTTCCACCACATCCCAAAGCGATGGACATGGTCAGCAACAATACTCAGGTACGCTGTAGTGGTTAAACCGCCACGTTGGTACTAAGGGGCCAAAAGAGGCCAAGAAAAACCCCCCACACAGCATTACACCAGCAGCAGCCTGAAGCCTTGATCCAAAGCAGGATGGATTTATGCTTTCATGATGTTTCCACCTAATTCTGCTGCTGTACCCGCCTGCTTTCAAGGTTGGACGTGTTGTTCAGAGATGCTATTCTGCATATCTTGGTTGGAACCAGCAGTTTCTGAATTACTCAGACCAACAACCATGCCACGTTCAAACCCCTTAAATCCCCTTTCTTCAGCGACTCGTCTTCACCATGTCTACTTGACTAGATGCGTTGACCTGCTGCCGTGTGATTGGCTGGTTAGATATTTGTATGAACAAGTGAATAAACAGGTAGAGCTGATAAAGTGGATGGTGAGTGTATATTGAGAAAATTGTGTTTCTAAGGCAGATTAATACATCTGAAATATTTTTAGATGCACTACCAAATAAAGTCTGCATTTGAAATAGAGTTATAATAAACAGCGCTTATGATAACCACTGTTTACTGATTAAAGTAGAGAGTCTTTATCTTAATGTGACACTTGTTGGCGCTTCCTGCAGGCAGAGGCTTGATCTCATGCGAGAGATGTATGACCGTGCAGCTGATGTGCCCAACAATACCACTGAGGAATGTGAAAATGTGATGACAGGAGGCGACCCTTTTTATGACCGCTTCCCTGGTTCCGCCTGGTTGGCAGGTAAATACTGTAGAGATTGAGGATTTTCCTCCTGAACTCATGCAGGTTAGGGTTAACGAGCCCAGAGTTAGAAGTTTCTGTCCATTCGGTGTAATTTGGTGTCAGCTGATGGGCCAAGATCATTCATTTGTCTTCATTCAGTCTGGTGTCTGGTGTGGAGAACTGTCATCAAGTCACTCTGTGTTAGCTCAGATATAATAGGCATCATTTACTAATGATAAGTTCTGCCAGCTGATGACAAGCTCATCGTCTTAGAAGGAAAATCCACAATGGAGTATTTGAGAATGACAAGTCTTCAGTCCTCCTACTCAAAGCCTGTTGTACCCTTTCTCCCCATTTTGGCACACAGTGTTCCAGTTTCTCTGCCCAGTCTTACTGTGTCACTTTCTGTTACATAACACTCTGCATATCAACCTTGTCGATGTCATTAATAACGTGCAAGGAGGACCAGGAAGTACTCAAATCTGTTCGTAAAATTATAAAATTGATTAAAAAAAAAAAAAACGGGGCTGACGTCTGATGTGGCAGCTTCACATAGAAGATTTAACTGTGTTTAATTCAATTGCAGATATGCAATGTGTTACAGGTAGTATTTTACTCATATCCATCGTGAGGGAGTACTGCTGACACCATTTCTGTTTCAGTACTACAGTCACTGGTTGTGCAATTTTACTGTGAGGAGACATAGAATTCAAATCTCTGGAGAAAAAAAAATTAAACAAAATATCTTAATTTATTAGAAAAATTAGCCAAAAAATTTAAGTGAATTAAATTTTTCAGATAAAGCCTATATGTACTTAAACTGCTTGGGATGCCAGTTACCCATAAGAAATAAATCGTTTCATTGTGTAGTTCTCATCATCAGTATGAAACGACAGACGAAGCTCATCTGATAACAAGTTAGTAATTTTGTTATATATTTTCTACTCTTGTCACCGGACAGACTCCGTGGATAAGTAAACTGTGACCACAAGATAGTGGGCGAGTTTCTTTACAGCAACAACATGTATCTACATAAAATCACCAAATATTACAGGACAAGCTGGTCTGTTACCCTTTTACATTTACAGCAAAATCTGGAATCATTATGTGATGTAACAGAAACAGCATCATGTGATATGATTTATCTGATTATGAAAAATCTGATCAACTCACCTATTTTCTCCCCAATATTCCAAAGTCTTCTTGCATGCACACCTGTAAATATGATTCATTTTTTTTCTGTTTAAAGTAAATAAATTAATTAAAGTTTTTTAAAAATAGTAAAAAACAGAAGTGACAGGCACAGTGTGAGCATACGGGAGATGCTGTATGAAAGCCAATTATCGGTTTCCCCTCATTGAGTGACAAATGACAGAAGCAGCATGTGGCCTTTCAGGCATTATCTCCCGCATTAGGAAAAAAAAGGTGTAGATCCATGCTGGAGGAAATTTGAGTTGTATGTCACTACGTAGGAAATCCAATGACAGACTGAAAAATGGAAAACTTTTTTTTTTTTTTTTAAATCATTTGTACTTCAGTGCATGTAAATGAGTCAGATCTGATGATTAAAATGATCTGATCACTCACAATTATGTGATTTCTATGATCATGTAAGCAGGCTTATCGATGTCCTGAGATCTCGAGTGATGAATCAGTGTTATAACTCTTAATTCAGATGTTTACGGTTTGAAACGAAAACAATCATGCTGCATGTGACGTCATGTCTTTTGCACCTGGGTCACTCCAGGGCAGTAGACCGTTCACACTAGAGTCCGATGGAGGTTGCATTTAAATTATAATGTGAACGACCACACAAAGATATAGGATCCCTGCAAAACAATATAATTCAGCATTAAAGCAACATTACTGAGCTTCGGTAGATTTTCACACTGAGACACACCTCTAATGACGTCTTCATCCTGTCTCTTGAGTTCTCACCAGCCAGTAAAAGTCAGTCTGATGTTGTCTTATCTTCTGCTTTCACAATTTCTCCCTCTCTTTTTCCACCCCATGTCTCTTTGCTGAGTCAGCCACAGTGTGTGTCAAAACACCCAGTGTGTTCATACCCAGCTGCTGGTGAAAGGTGCAGGGCCATAAGCTCAACACTGTAACATAAAAACCCTCTGAAGTCAGATTTTATAAAATGCGTGTCAGAGCCAAGCAGTCATCCTCTTTCCTCTTCCTCTGGTCATTTACTAATTTCAGATGGTTCAATGTTTACCTGTCTATGTCTGTGATGTCATCAGCCATTATACAACCAAAAAACGTCATTTCTTAGGTAAAATATAATGAAATTATCTAAATAATTTCTATATTTATCAAATGCTTTAACTTGGTGAGAAAGAAATTTGTTGTCTAAACCAAATCTTCTGGGTTAACCTTGATGTCTTTGGGTTATGTAACCCAAGGGTAATATATGAGGTAAATATAACCTATTAACCAGGATCTGACTTGATCTCTTTCTGCCATTTAAACTTGCATTAAAGGAGAATGACATACTTCATTGTTACAACAACTTCTCGACATCGTACAATTACATGAATTAAATGTGTTGATCCAATGAAACAAAGGTATGCATATTTGTCAGAAATGCAGTTTACACACCTGTTTACCTCCAACTGGTGGAAAGTTAAAAGAAAACACAACAAACTAGATTTGTTGAAATAAATCCAAATGCTTGTTGTGTTTTCAAACAGTTTCAAACTTTTGCCTTTTCTGTTATTTACTGTAGAAAACAAACTAAAACTCAACAAAAAAAACAGCAGTTAAACTTTCCACTTGTATGTTTCTGTTTAAGCCCCTAGTTAACATTGTTCTTATCAACATATTTAATGTTTTTATTTCAGTAAAGCAAATTTATGGAAACTCTGGCAGACACCTGGGTAGAAACTAGTTTAAAAGACTGGATAAAAGCTCAAGTCTGCAGCATGCATTCATAAACAAAGATACAGATTTTAAGTGTATGCCAGTTAACAATTAAACGCCACGATGTGCCTAAATTTAGAGATTTCTGATTTTTTAAACACAAAAAGAAATGCTAAGAGAAATGTTTGAAGTGTGAATGTTTGACACTGCTGCCCCCCCTCTGTTCTGGCGTTTTTAAAGCTGTGCATGTCATGCTAAAACTACCAGATGAAAAACAGTTGAACTACAAAACATGATTTTATTTATTTATTGATCCTACATGTTTGACTGCGGAGTACGTAACATTTTGCTTTTGGTTTTTTAGTACAAGTGACCAAGGTGGGGTTAAATTTGGATTTTTCTTCAAGGGAATGTGGTGATAAACATTTACTGACCATTTTTCGTGCATCTGACTATTCCAAGTGGGGTGAAGATAAATAAAAATGAATTATTTTCTGTCCTGCAGCCTGTTTTATGGAAGCCGAAAGCGGTCGTGCTTGTGTTTTTTCTTAAACACCGTTTTCTCGTGATAAGATCATTTGTTCTGTTATCTCGAGAAAACAAAATTTGGTTTTTTTTTCCAAGATAATGAATGAGTCAGATGCAGGGTCGCTATAGGGCTGGAGTTAGTCCAAGTCCGACACAGGGACCAACACACAGACAAACATTAATCAGACTCACACCTACAGTAGCTACAATTTAAACTCTAATCAACCCACTACATAAAAATTATTTAAAAAAAAAACAAAAATGAAAAGTAGACCTATGCATATTAATAATTATAGGCTCACTGTATATTGAGTGTTAGTGGTCACTGTATATTGAGTGTTAGTGGTGTACTGGGAGCAGTGCTTTCTAACTGCTGCAGGAACCTGCGATAGCTCTCCTTCACACTTCGGGTGCAGCAGTCTCTGCACACACTAAAAACTCCTGTGGGTTAAAATGGGACCAACTAATTTCTGGGTTACTTCGACCCAGAAAATTGGGTTATTTTTTTTTACCCAACTGTCGGGTTGAATATTTGACCAGAAGTTGGGTTATATTGACGAAAATGTTGGGTTATTTTAACCCAGAAGTTGGGTCAACAACCCAAATGTCTGGGTTGAAATGACCCAGAAATTAGTTGGTCCCTTTGTAACCCAGCAGTTTGACCCAGGAGTTTTCAGTGTGAAGAACTGTCAGTGTTCGGGGGGGTTTAGGGGGTCTCTCCTTCAATATGGATGAGGGCTTATCCATTATCCTCTTTTCTGCACCAGTTGGTCATAGAACCATACAGAGCTGTCCTGTACTGGGATGCCTCGGTACAGTCCAGGCAGCTTCAGATGGAAGCTGATTTCAGATCAAGAGACATCCGTGATCAGTGCATCCGATTTTACTTCTATCAAGTCTGAAAAAACTAGAATCCGGTCGCATCTGACAGTTTAGTTTCACCGTCGCGCATCCACAGAATGACACACACAGCATGGCGTTAGCTCTCTCCGGCTGTCATGGGTTTATTTTTATCAGTGAAACCAGGTGTAACACGCTCACTTTTCAGCCCACCTTAATTATCACGAGAAAACAGTCCTCATTATCTTGAGGTAACAACAAAATTAACTCATTATCTCAAGATATTAATGAAAAAACAGAATAGTATTCGAGCTCGGCCGCTCTCGGCTTTCTACTGTCTTTACTTAAAGGTTGAATATGGAATACGGACAGAACAGTGACATCACGTGTGTCTAGGTTGTAGTTGCAACGGCAGAAAAACAACTCCAGTCGCTGGGATGCCAGGGCTTGCTGCCGATACGCAAGTGAGTAACAGTCTGCAGCATGTTTAACAAGTAACACAGAGGAGTTTATAACTGACAGCTAACGTTAGCCATGTTAGCAAACAAGCTAGCTTACCGATCCAGCAGGAAAGTCGCCATTTCAGTGCTTTTCTCCGTGGAAAACGTTTATGTGGGTCCATTTAGTGAAGTCTTCACCTAAATTTACTCCAGGTTTTGCTCTTCTCAGGTCACTCCTCCTCAGAAACAGATAACAATATCTCCAGGGCTCTGAAGCAGCTGCTTCACTGGTCGTCTCTACGGTTTTCCCCTGTACAAGCCCGACTATGACCGAAATATTGTTTCCCACACAGAGATCGTATTTGGCAACCTGCAATGGCGGCGTGTATTGGCTTATAGACGTAAATAAAATGCCATTATCGAACCCGTCAAAATTTATTTTATAATTATTTTTAGGCTAAATATAATTTTTCTGGAAAATGTTGTACTTTCATTCTGTACACCCCAAACGACCTGTGGAGGTATTATTTTTGAAAAAATATAGCTTTTAATAAAAATGTTCCATATTCAACCTTTAAGTCTTTACTCATCAAGGTCCAATACAGTAAAAGTTTTGGTAGTATGTCCTTAACGTTTCCCAGCCTGATCCTGGTGTCTCCATTGAATGCTTTTCATTGAAACACTCAGTGAACGTGGTTTTTGGCTGAAAGGGGGCAGGTTTTCTCCCGTGCTCCAGTCCATCTGTTTAAACAAGTGTGTTCTCTCTATCTTACTGTACTAACCTAGTTCCCATGTCTCTGGCTGCACCAGAAACCCTTTATTCAACACATGCATGAGCGAGCGCATGAGTGACCCCACCCCGTCCCCGACCCTTTCCAACTCTGAAATTACTGAGCTGGCTGACTCGCAGAGGGAGGGTCGAGGGGAGGAGGAGTTGGAGGAGTTGGAGGACCTGGATGATGATATCTTTTTGGACGACCCGAGCTCGGAGCTCGGGGGAGAGGATGATGATGATGATGATGATGATGATGATGAGGGAGAGCTCTGCCGAGGCTCCAGCGAAGGCCAGGATCCCTTTTACGACCGCTCTCCATTATTCAGTGTAGTGGGAAGGTTGGTGAGGTTTCAGGAGCATGCTGGTGGAGGAAACTAGCTCTTTCACGCTGAGACGCAGGCTCTGCTTTCCTTGAGCGACATCACAGAGACGAAAACTCACTTCACAATACAGAAAGCGCAGGAGTTTGTTTTGGAATGTGTACACATTATAAACACATGAAATTCAGTTTTTATCATATGCAGAAGAGTTTTTGTTTTGTTTCTGATGTGGCCGCCTCACATCTTCTGTTTAAATCATTTCAGTTCACAGATATATTTTTTATTTTACTGTCCATGAACTACAAAAAAGCCAGTTTTACAACAGGGAGCTAAAGCATTGCAGTCTCATCCCAAGAGTTTGAATAAAGGCAACTGGACTTCTTTTTCTTGATTCTTGAAAATGTTTCACTGCTTGTCTGAAAGGATTCTTTAATTCAAACTAGGCCAGGAATTTCCAATTCCACTTCTCCAGGTTTTAGATCAGGGCGACTCAATTCTGTCCCGAAAAGGCCACAATCCAAGAGCTTATCAAGCTCTGCACAATGACTCATTAACTTGAATCAGGTGTGTTGGAGCTGGATGCATACTCCTGGCAGGGTTTCCATGCATCCTGGAAAACCTGGAAAGTGATTGACCAATTTTCCAGTCCTGGAAAGCACATGGAAAATGGCCCGCCAAAAAGTAAAATGTCCTGGAAAAGGTTGAGTTGTCCTGGGAAATTATTTTCCTTTCCTCAACTTCAGCTTTATTTGTATAGCACTTTTCAAGCATAAAACAATTAAGACAACAAAATGATATATAAAAATAACCCTTAACATAAAAAAACAAAAGTCAAACATGCACTTACCGTATTTTCTGGACTATAAGTCGCTCCTGAGTATAAGTTGCATCAGTCAAAAAATGCATCATGAACAGGAAAAAAACATAAGTCACACCGGACTTTAAGACGTATTTATTTATTTAAAATAGGGTAATTTTTGTATTTTTCATATCCTCTTTGTAATTGCTAAAAATTACCCAATCAGTCCAATTCCAAAGGTAATGCCTGTAAATTATCATAAACATTATGACTAAGAAAGATAAACGTTTTTTGAAGATTTGTTCCACCACACAGGCAGTACTAGCCTCGCTAGATTTTACCGTGCTCTCATTGGCCTGGTGGGCGTGTCATCGAGTAACGTCACACTACGACACGCCCACTCTATGACACGCCCCTGTCTTGCGAGCCGCAGATAGACCCTTCTCGAGCTAACGAGCCATTGGCTGCAGCAGCAAGAGTAGCCTGGCTTGGGGTTGTGTTTTCGTCATCGCTTTGTTAGTACGTCATATGCTTCGTTAATCTAATTGGTTGATTTGGCCCATCTATCACCGACATAGGTGGTGACAGACAGATGCCTTGTCCAATCAACTAACCAGTATTTTTGCCCCTTCCCAAAACTACTCTAACTCTAACGGATGATTCTCAGATGGACATGCGGGAGCAATATCCATCCAGATGGATATGCGGGGGGCAAATCCATCTGGCGGAGTCAGGTTGAGGCAGGACAGCCAGGTGTCCAAAATGAACTCCTCTCACTGACATGAGCCTGTTTTGGGATTTTTGCCTTTGGAGCAGAATATAGTCGTCACAAGCTCAGAACGCCCTCTTTTGACATTAAACAGTAATATAAACTCCTTGGCTCATGTCAGTCAATATGAATTGATTCTTGAAAATATGTTAAATTGTATATATTTTCATATATAAGTCGCACTGGACTATAAGTCCCACAAGCTGCCAAACTATAAAAAAAAGTACGAGTTATAGTCCCGAAATTACAGTAATTAAAAAATATCAGTTGTAAAAAAAAAAAGGTTATTAAAAACAAAACAGCTTAAAACAAATAGGTAAACAGAATAATTGATAATAAATACATTTAATTTTTATATTCATATTTTTTATTTATTTTTTCAATGATTTTGATTCTTTATTTAAGAATGCAGGTGTACAAAGTAAACTGTAAGTAAACAGTAAAAATAAATCTTTTTTTGGGTGATTTATTGAACATATTTTGTGGTGAAAGTACAAGAGAGAGAGAGGGAGAGGAATAAACATTGAAGCAATCTGGTTAAATGTACAAAATATAAAGTACAATTGTAGAAAATAATGTTTGTCCAAAGCTGGAGGGTGGAACATTGTTCTTTATTCTGAGATGCAGATAAACATCTGCATCTTGACCCTGGCTGCTCTCTTATGTTCTGTCATGTGTTTGTGAAGCAGCTCTTTGGTTTCCTGTACAGATCTGCACACAGCATGAACACGACTCCAGGGTAGAACTGAAAAAGCTTTTTGGATGAAACATCTTCAAGAACTAAGGAAAACAAGTCCAGCCGCCTCCATGAGAGCTCTTCGGACCACCATGTCTAGTGTGATAATCAACCTTTTGATCGTGACATTTTTGTTCCTCTCACCATTCCAACGCCTACCTGCTTATGACTTCAAGCCAGCCACATAAGTGTTTTAATCTTGTTGTCATGGTTACCACCTCTGCAGCGGGTCAGAAATGTCCCATCACAGATTTTTTAGATTTTCTTTTGTTACTGAGGAGACCTCGGAGTAGACATTTCTGGGATTTTTTTCTTTGTTTTTTTTACATATGTATTTTTTTTAATCACATTAGATGCTTGGTTTTTATTTGCTTTGTCACTGTTTTTTATCCAGAAACTGAAAGCTTCTTACTCAGTGGGTCAGTTTGGGCCTCATTTTTCTGTTGTAGCCGAAACTTTTAATGCTGAAGGGCTGTTTCCAGTTTCTCTCACCAGAGAGAATGAATAATAAGAGGAATTTCTAAGAAAAGAAAGGCATTTACTTTCCAAAGCACTGACATATTTCATGGTTTATACTGAAATTTGATTTGCATAACACAGGGAGCCACAGTGAAATGTTCTCACCATGCTGTGTAACCTCAATAAGGATGAAATTATTCATATGGACGAGCAAAGTGGTGTTCAAGGAAGACTGAAAATCTCAAGATGAAAGAGCTGGTTTCTGCTGCAGCTGTCTCTTTTAGGCATGCCAGAGCACAAGTCTTTTCATTTTGACCCCTTTTTTTGTCAATTTTTTTACGTGACTACATCTGATGATGACGTAATCCCTCTATTCTGTACAAATTACTACTTTAATCCAGGAGGTGCGCTTTGATTTTTGATGTCATTGGTTGTTTTTAGTTGTTGGCAGTTTTTCTTGGAGCTGAGCCATGTTCTGATGATTTCTGTTCCATTTGCTTTATGATTCCTTTGAGTCGACGATTTCAAAGCTTTTTTGTTCACCTTTTATGTCCTGAGCATGCCTTATTTGCACCTCACCAATCTTGTCATAAGTCTCTCTCCCTTTCTACACTCTCCACCCTTAAATGTCTACCCCTCAGGCCTGTGGAAAATGATCAAGCAGGATAGTTTAAAGACACATATTAGTTATATTCTCAAGAAAAAATATAGTCTGTCTCAATCCCCTAAATTATATTCAAATGCAACATTAATGTAAAGTGGCTGGAGTGCTCAGTCTGGTTTTAGTAAATCAGCGTAGTGTTTACGTTAGTCGTGCTTTTCCTGTCGAGGCACATTAGTGATGCAGCAGCATTTAATGTTTAAGCAACTCAGAAAGCAAACATCTGTTCTCCAGCTGAGTATAAAGCTGCTTTCCACTATTTTGGTACCATATGCAACATTTAAAGTTGACCCTTACACACATGCTCCTTAGCCTCACCAAGGCTTCATCAGTTCAGTGCAAGAGTCCAGGGATGCTGCATGTGACCCATAACTGTCTTGATTATATAATAATCTATGTATGGTGAGGAACAGCCCTATAAAGCAAAAGTAAAGGGCAGCCATGGCCATCGCAAGAGCAGTCCCAGCTTCTGTTTGGTTGCTTTGCAGCTCTGTGTTCTGTTGTCCAGTCCAGTGAAAAATGTAAAAAGAAATTGTGTCCTCTGCTTGTTTGTTGGTCATGTTTAGTTATTTCCTCTCTTTTCTTTCTGCTCCACGCGCAGGGCTTTTGTTTATCTGAGCAACCTGCTGTACCCGGTCCCACTGGTGCATCGAGTGGCCATCGTCAGCGAGAAGGGGGAGGTGAAGGGCTTTCTTCGGGTGGCGGTTCAGGCTATATCAGGTAAGGCTCAGATCCTCCGTCTCATCGCAGTTTTGAAGCCATGGACAAGACAAGCTGGGTGCGACTTCTGGAGGGAGTGAAGTGAAGGTGCTTTATGTTTCCCTCCAGCGGACGAGGAAGCTCCTGACTACGGCTCGGGGGTGAGGCAGTCCGGGACAGCTAAGATCTCATTTGAGGATCAGCAATATGAAAAGGTGGAGAAAAAGCACAAAGTGAGATCAACAGCTGGGTTTCCATTACACCTGGAATTTTGCAAAGTCTAGATATCGCAATTAAAAAATGTTAATGTAAAAACCTACACTACCGGTCAAAAGTTTGGGGTCGCTTTAATGGGAAAGTCTGCCTCAAATTTATGATTTCACAATATTTATTCAAATAAGAAGGAAACAAACAAACAAAAAATGCTTAATTATAATTTAGTGATATAGAAAATTGTTTTTGAGTTGTGGTTGAAAAGAATAAATTAAAAAAAAAAAAACTGTCCCAGACAAATTAGAGCACCTTGCTCATGAACAGTGGACCAAAATACCTGCCAACAGGTGCAGAAGTGTTATTGAACATTACAGAAATCACTTGATTGCAGTGATTGTCTCAAAGTGTTGTTCAACAAAGTTTCCATTTAGAAGCCCCATCATGCTTGTTTTATTCTCTGTTTGTTTTTAATATTTCTTTGGATAAACAAACTTAAATCATTGTCATGATTTTCAAAGAATTTTTATTTATTATTATTTTTGTCAAGTTTGGGATCACTGTCCGTTTGGATTTGATGGGAAAGTGACCCCAAACTTTTGACTGGTAGTTACATTTAGAAAAAACCTCTCACATATTGCAAAAAAGTTTTTTACGCTTTCATGAGGTGGATTTTCAGACGTTTCGATAAAGCAGTTTGTCACATGAGTGTAATAGAAACACTTTCTTCACATTTGCATGACATCAGGCGTGACATAGGGGGCAAAAACCAGTTATTCCTTCTTGATTATGATGAATATGATCATTTACAAGCATTAACTGTAAAAATCGGAGTGATGGGGGAAGTTTAATTAGTCACATATATGAAAAATCCCCAAATTTTTTTTTTTTTTTTTTTTTTTTTTTTTTTTTTTTTTTTTTTACTTGTCCTGTCCAGCATTGAAGCAAGCAGAATGGAAATCTGATTGCTTTATTCTGTTGAACAGTTTTGCTTTATCAAGCGGAGCTTTATGAACATAAGGCTCCACTTGATATCATGTTTATTCATTTTATTTCTTTATTTAAACATTTGTCTATTACACCATTCCATTTCATACTGCTGGGCCTGACAAGGGAGAAATGAAAGTTAATAGAGGTAATGATAGAAAGTGAAACAGAGAGAGAGGAGTAAGGAAGAGGAAGAGAGAGAGAAGAGAAAACATGAATCCACTTACACAGTTCACTGGTACATCTGTACCGCGATCCCTAAACAGCCAAGGTCTCTGTTGGAAAACAAAACAAGCAATCCCCTACAGGAGTACCTGCAGGTGGCTTAAATATCCTCAGATCATACAAACACACGCAGAACTACGCAGAGAAGAGGTACAACCTAGTCAGCGCAATGGGAAGTAGAGAAGAGGTACAACCTAGTCATCGCAATGGGAAGTAAAGAAGAGGTACGACCTAGTCATCGCAATGGGAAGCAGTGTCACAGTGTCAACATGCATAATAAAGGGTGCTCCGTGGTGATACAGTCATGCAGATGCAGCCTCGTCTCTGCAAGGAGGAGGAAGCCCGCAAGGCTCGCGACCCAGGCCCCCAGCAGCCACCCAGAGGCCCAGATCCCAGCTACCCCCCCCAAAGAGCGGACATGCATCCCCCGAAGGGCGGCAAAAAGCGGCCCCAGCCGGAGCCCCCCGCAGTCTGGAGGCCCAGGCCCCAGCGGACCAAGACCAGCAGCTGCCGACCCCACCGGGCGCCGGGCGTCCCCCGGAGCGGAGACAGCGCCGGGCCCAGGGCCCAAGCGCCCAGGAGCAGCCACCCCCCCCCCGGACCCGGGCGGCCCAACCGAAACCCAGGAGGACCGGACCCCCCAGACGACGCCCCCCAGGGCAGGCCAGCCCCCACCCCAAAGTCCCTGATACACCTGACACCAGGGCGCCACCACCTCTCCCACCCCCCTACCCCGCCACCACGCTCACACACACACTCCCCACACACCTACCCCAACACTGGGGCTGAAAGATATACCGTCACCGCCCCCACATCGAGACACAGGCACCCAAGACATCAATACCGCAAGAGCAACCACATACAAGATACAGATCCCCCTGCGCCCGCCCCGCACAAAAAAACCCCGGAAGCCACAAACAAAACCGCACCCCCCACCAAAGCGCCCGGCCCCCAACCAACCCGCAGCCACACCGCACCGCACCGACACCAAGATGCCCGGCACGAATACCGAGGTACGAACCTCCGCCCACACCGCCCAGCCCTACCCAACACCTCCGTGTACCCCCCCCACACACGCATACACCCACCCACTCCGCTCTCTGACCTTACATACCCACACTCACTCCTCTCTCCACCCCCAACACTCTCCTCCCTCTACCGTCCACACCTACCCCCACCTCCTCATACCCTCTAACACACACATGCACTCCCCCCACATAACTGCACCAACCCCTCCCCACCCCCCACACATACGCCCCCACCTCCCTATACCCCCAATACCCCATACAGTCCCCCCCCTTACATGTCCAGCCCCGCCCATCCCTCTGACCTATCACACTCCCGCCCTTCCTTCCTTCAGCCCCTCACGACCATCCCTACTAGACACTCACGAGCATGCCACTCCTTCCTCCATCCCCCCTTTCCTTCAACCACTTACCCACATCTCCTCCCTCTTCCAGCCCAAGTTCCTCCCTCCCACATTTCCTCCTTCACACTCTCATTCATTATTCTCACATACCCACCTCTCTCTTGCCCATGCCCTCGTGCCTCCTGAGTGGTAGCTCGGGCCGGGGAAGGAGCCGCGAGTTCCAAGCCCCCAACACGTTCCCCCCACCACCACCCCCATCCCCCACCCCCCGGACGCAGCAGGCCAGGCATCCCCCAGGCCAGCAGATCCCCCGCAATGCAGCCAGCCTTAACCACTGGCGCGTGAAGTAGCCACTGTCCCCCCCTCCCCCCAGTAGCGCCCGGGAGACCGGGGTATGAAAGGACCCTGTCCCCCCCCCCCCCCCCACTCATGACTGTGTGTGTAAGATGTGTGTTGTTTGCAGTTAAAACTAAGGGGCAGTGCCAAGTCATGCCGGGAGTGGGGTCGCGTAGGGGGCATGTCCCCCCAACCGGCCCCTCCCTCCTACCACACACTATATGGCCCGCCCCTCAGAAGTGGTTGTGAGCTGTTGTTATTTTATGTGTTTAGGTGTCTAAGTGTGGTTAAAACTGGGGAGCAGGCTGCCTCTAGACGTGGCAAGCAAAGGCACTTTGGTGCCCTCCCTCACCACACCCGCTTGACACGCTCCCTCCCCAAAACCCTACGTGTGTGTGTGTGAGGTAGAGCAGGGGGGGGGGGGGGGGTCTGGGAAGGGAGACCAGGGGGGTATGAATTCCCCCCTGGAAGAAGAGCCGTTACCGGCATTAGGTACCCCTGCCTCCCGGGATCCCCCCAGGGCAGAAAGGGCAGGCATGGCCGCCCCCACGGCCCGGCGTCCGGCGTTCAGCACAGAGGGGCCAGCCTCAGCCCCTGGGGGCGCTCGACCACGCCAGGCCAGGGAGGGGGGAAAAGGGACGGAAGCGGAAAGGGTCGGCGGAGGGGCCAGAGTCACCGGCCCAACATCCCCAGGCCTCGCAAACCCCCCAAGAGGCACGCAGAGCTGCTATTTTTTTTTTTTTTTTTTTTTTTTTTTTTTTTTTTTTTTTTCTCCCCCTTTCCTCCCCCCCCCCCCCCCCCCCAACCTGACACACACAAACCCCACCAATGCACCACCACCCCCGCACCCAAACACCCATCATCCATGCACCCCCACCCACCCACCCATCTCCACACCCCTCCACAGGCAGCCACACACACACACAACCGCATTCACGCCCCCCCTCCAGTCACACACCCACCTACACATACCAAGGACGGGGACCGCGGGGCCACCAGCCCCCCACGCCACAAGTCCACCGCCCCCAGCCCCCGGACCACGCGAGACCAACCCGTACGAGACCACCAGCGCAGGCCAGCCCCAACCGACACAGCGGCCAGGCGGGACAGGCACCCGGCGTGGAAAAGACCCGGCCACCCCGCAACCCCCCACCTCCACACACTAGAGCTGAACGATATGGACAAAACCCCACACCCCGACAGCCACGCCAGACACCCCAACATCGATACGACACGACATGACCACGGGTCCGCCGAAAACCAAGCACCCCGGCGGAAAGCGCAGCTCCGTCCGCGACCCCCAGAGCCCCACACGCAGGACAAGCACAGGGGAAATCCACACCCCCCACACGGCCGCTCCCGCGACACCAACATCCCGGATGCCCACATCCCGACACAGACACGACAACGATACACCCCCCAGCCCCACCACACACACACCCCCACCAGCACACACACCCGCACGCACACAGCAGAGGCGCCCCGGCGCAGTGACCAGACGTCACCAGGTCGTGAGGACCGGCCAAATCCAGAGGAGGCACGCCCCGCCGGCCCGCCCCCCCCCAGCGCCAAGCCGGGTCCCCCGGCCCCGGAGGCAGGGGCCACCCCGGAGCACCGGGGCCCAGGGCCCCCCGCCCCCCCCGCCCCGGGACGACCCCGGCCACCCGGCGCCAGCCGACAGCCACCGGCCAGGGCCCCACCAGCGACCCGCCCACCGCCGCAGAGCAGCCCCAACCGCTGACCCTCATGCCCCCCATCGGGCTGGATACAGCCCCGCCCCAGCGGCGAGGCAGCCCAGACCCCCCCCCCAAGCCAACCGCCAGGGATCCATAGCCATCAAGCACTCGCCGGCACCCAACCCCCACATCGCCGAGGCCGCTCTCCTACACCAACGTTAAGTGATGGAGCTAATCACAGGGGACCAGAGGGAGTGGAATTCATCTAACTGGTTCTTAGAGGAGGCAGACATCATCTCAATACTGATATGGTCTACTAAGAGATTCCTAAACTGGCTAATGCTCAGATTATTTTTGGATTTCCAGTTTACCAAGATAGTTTTCTTTGCAATACATAATACAGTAAGTATCATATGTGCATAATTGGTTACCGTATTGATCTCATCCAAGTCCCCCAGTAAACACAGTGTGGGGCTTGCAGGGAAGTTACACCTGAGCCACGCTGACAGGTCATCGCATACCTGAAGCCAAAACCTCTGGACAGGTGGACAAGACCACAAGGCGTGAAGATAATTGTCTATTGTATTCTCATTGCAGTGCAAACAAATATTTGAAGGTGACAGACCCATCTTGAACATCCTCTGTCCTGTGTAATGTACTCTGTGTAAAACCTTGAATTGTATCAACTGTATATTTGAGTTTTTAGTCATTAGGAACGTGTTTAAACATATCTGTGTCCATGTGTTTTGGTTAAGGGTTCTGGACAAGTCAGCCTCCCACTTCGAAGTTGGAAGGGAAATTGAATCATCCAGTTTTAATAATAATCTATATATTTTCGACAGTAGTTTGGGGATAGAGAGATTCAGGAATTCTGCTACCCTGACCGGAGTCTGCAAGATCAGTTGGTTAGAGGTATATTTTTTGCTTAATATAGATTTAAGTTGATGGTATTCTAAGAATTTAGTACTATTGATCCCGTATTGTAAGGTAAGTGTATTAAATGACAGGAATTTTCCATTTTCAATGATATGTTGTAATTGTTTTACTCCTTTATCCTTCCAATGCACAAAATTAATCATTTTCTTGTTTTGTAAAATATCCAGGTTATTCCAGATGGGTGTGAGTTTACATGGAATAATAGAAGACTCGGTTAATTTCAGGAATTCCCACCATGCTTTCAGAGTAGAGCAGATGTTGATACTTTTAAAGCATTTATGAGATCTGACTGCTGAACTGATGAACGGCAAATCAGAGACATCCAGATCCTCACATAATGCTTGTTCTGTGTCTAGCCACGGTTCATCTAGATGGGTAGGTTTCAGCCATTTGGAAATAAATTGTAGCTTATTTGCTAGGAAATAATAATTGAAATTGGGTGAGTCTAACCCTCCCCGGTCTTTTACCTGTTGTAAGGTTTTTAAACTGATACGTGATGGCTTGTTTTTCCAAAGAAATTTGGAAATGTGAGAGTCCAGTGACTTAAACCAACTGGAGGAAGGTTTGGTGGGTATCATTGAGAACAAGTAGTTAATTTTCGGTAGAACCATCATTTTGATGGTAGCAACTCTCCCCATGAGTGATATGGGTAAGTGCTTCCATCGCGTGAGATCTTCCTCTATTGACTTTAATAGCTGGACATAATTTAACTTTATTAACTCTGAAAGTTGTGGAGAAATATTTATTCCTAAATATCTGATATTACCAGACTGTATTGTGGTGTTAGGGATATTTTGTAAAGTACAATTAACAGATAAAGCTGTAGTCTTGGTCCAGTTAATAGAGTACTCAGATATCATTGAAAATTTATTGATCAATGTGATTGTCTGGGAGAGAGATGTTGATGAGTTCTGGAGGAAAAGCAGTACGTCGTCTGCGTAGAGACTTATTTTATGTTCTAGATTTTTGCCGGGGATCCCTTTAATATCTCTGTCCTGTCTTATAGCGGCTGCTAGTGGTTCAATGAAAATGGCAAAAAGTGAAGGGGAGAGCGGGCAGCCCTGCCTGGTGCCTCGCTGTAAACAGAAACTTGGAGAAGTTTGGTCATTGGTCCTCACACATGCATTAGGGTTGTTATAAAGTATTTTTATCCAGTCTATAAAATAAGGACCAAAACCAAATTTATTTAATGTTGCAAACAGGAATTTCCAGTTAACACGATCGAAGGCTTTTTCTGCATCTAACGAGATGATAGTGGATTCCAGATTATGAATGGTAGCATAGTCTATTAGGTTAATCAGCCTGCGTGTGTTAGTAGAAGAATGTCGACCTTTAATAAAACCAGTTTGATCAGGATGTATTATCAGAGGAGTTATTTTTTCTATCCTTTTAGCGAGTGCTTTGCTGATTATCTTAAGATCTACATTTATTAATGAGATTGGCCGATAACTAGCTGGAAGTGTCGGGTCTTTACCTGGTTTTAATAATACGGTGATATTTGCTGAATTCATATTTGGTGGTATTTTCTGTTTCTCTTTTATTTCTAGTATCATTTTATAAAAAGTGGGAGCCAGAATTGTCCAGAACTCTTTGTAAAATTCGACCGGATATCCATCTGGGCCTGGGGCTTTATTATTGGGCATATGTTGCAGAGCGTCATGTAATTCATTTATTGAGAGGGGTGAATCTAAAGCCGTCATATTTTCCTGTTGTAGTTTTGGGAGAATTAGATTATTGAGAAATTGATTAATATTCTCATCTGTGGGGTTTATTTGGGATTCATATAGTGTTCTGTAGAAATTTCTAAAGATATTATTTATCTGGTCAGGATCATGGCTGATACTTCCTTCTGAGTCTTTAATTGAGGAGATTGTCGCTTTTTCCTTGTTTATTTTTAACTGATTAGCTAGAAGCTTTCCAGACTTGTTACTGTGATCTAAGTTTTCTAAACGAAGTCTTTGAACCAGGAATTGCGTTTTTTGGTCTATTATTTTGTTTAACTCAAGCTTGAGTTTCCTTATATCATTCAGCATGTGTTCCTCCGGGTTGACCTGATAGGCTTCTTCTAGTGATTTAATTTTGATTTCTAATTCTGAGGTTCTTGAAAAATCCCCAAATTGCCGTAACTCAGCAAACTGAGTTCATTTTGGACATTAAACAGATGGTTTGTTCCTCATGTATTAACAACTGGCCACAAACTGTTGGTGTCGTTTCCGCACATTTGTAACACCACGACTCGGTTATCTCGTTCCCACATGTTGATTATACGTCACCAGGATTTAATAATGCGTGACCATGGATAACATCGTATGACTGCGCCTGAGCATCAGCGGGTGGCATCACCACATCAGTCAGGAACTGGTGCCGGATAAAAGTGGAATACAAGATCAAGAAATGACATCCACACGGCAGAAGTTGATCCTGAGGAGTTTAATTTGTGTTACGTTTCGTGCGTTTGTCCTGGAAGTCGCCACAAGTGTTTTTCCCTGCTGTTGTGATCAGAGGCTCCGTACATACGGACTTTACCTCTGAATTATCATCCGCTTTCATCTCCTGATGAGGAGCAGCAGCAGCTCTAAAACACAACATGTTTATATCTCCATCCTCCTCAAAGTGGAGTCTCGCGGAACGGGATTTTACAAAAATTACAGCTTACACCATTCAATGGAAACACCTGTATGTCGCAATTGTACTTTTTCGAAATTGAATAAATATTCCTTTTATTTTTTGAAAAAGTGTAATGGAAACCCAGCTACTGAAATCGACATACTTGCCGGCTTACTGGTCTTTTTCCTGCACCTGCAGTTCCAGTCCGAGTCCTGCTCTGCTGGACTGTCCCGCACTGGGATTTCCCAGGAGGAGCTTCGGTTCGTGGAGGGCGAGGGCCAAAATGCGGAAATGGGGCCATCAGCTGATGAGGTCAACAACAACACATGTGCGGGTAACTCTATTTTCTGAGTGAATGGGTTCATGTTTGTCTACGCGTGTCAGTGGTGTCCAGTAGCGTCGCGGCACACGTAGATAACAGAATCATCCGAGTCTGAGAATAATCACAGTTTAACAGCTCAGGTAGAGCTGGGATGAGCTAATCCAAGCTTCTCTGCAAGAAGAATGCAAACTTTTCTATGGTTTCGTTTGTGCTCCTCATAGCTGGTTCAGATGAGCTGGAGAATCCGGTGAAGGCTGGTCTGGACGGGGCGTTGGATGCAACCCTGGATCACCTGAGGATTGGCGATCTTTTCACCTTCAGGGTGACCGTCCTGCAGGCCTCCAGCATCTCTGCAGAATATGCCGATATCTTCTGCCAGTTTAAGTAAGGCCTGATGTTTAAGTCATTCTGCCCTTTGTACATAAAACCAGGGTCCTTGCAGGGTCATAAAAAGTCTAAAAATGTCTTAAATTCTAAACTTTAGATTTAAAGGATAACTTTCTTTTTTTTCAACCTGGACCTTATTTCTAGGAGTTTACACATGCATTTACTCACCGGTAACTTTCTGCATCACTTTGACTCCTTGGGAAGATTTTACGTTGCGTACAATGGCGGAGACAGGGCAGTCACTCACTATAGAAGACATTATCTGCAGCAAAACTCCTTGATTTTTGCAAATACTTTTAAGTAGAATGAACGAATGAACGAGTACTATCGTCCCGTGGGTCCAGATTCACCCGTCTGTTAGTTATCAGGATGTTCTAAACACTTTTCGGGGCCGCGTGTTCAAGATGTGCGCTTCTATAGTACAGATGAGAAGAGCAGCTCGCTGCCCAGACAACAAAAACACAATTAGAGAAACTCTGAACTCACAGGACAATAGTACTCATTCGTTTGTTCATTCTATCTAAAGGACTGATGAAACCAAGGAGTTTTTGCTGCAGATAATGTCTTATATAGTGGCTTCCCCGTCTCCACCATTTTACTGGATGAACACAGAAGGGCGACTCAATATAATATCTTTCAAGGAGTCAAAGTAATGCAGAAACTTGACCGGTGAGTAAATGCACGTATGTACTCCTAGAAATAAAGTCCAGGTTAAAAAAAAAAAGAAAGTTATCCTTTAAGGCCTTCAATTGTCTTAAAAACAGCCAGCTTTTCATCCAAGGTCTCAAATTTGACTTAGACTAGTCTTAGTTTTTTAACTTTTATACATCCTGTGAAGCGTTGGCCACATATGTTGAATAAAACAGGAATCAGAAGTTGGTTATCTTTCTACTAAAAAAACACAACTACTTCTATAAAAACAACTATTTGTTTTTATGGTTTAAAGTTTTCTCTCTCAGTTTTTCTAATAAAAAACTCATGCCTGACAGCCTCAGTGTCACGACAGGATATAGACAGATGTACTGTATGTTGGGAGGTTACTTTGGTTAAGAAGTTACAGTTTTGATATCAGTTCGAGTAATGAATTGTCTTACTCTTTTTCTAATGCAAGGACATTTTGTTCTTACTAAATTAATAAAACAATAAAAGGTTTTGAATTTCTGGGATCATTTAAATGTTTCTGATGACGCATCATATTGGTCTTAAATTTTATTCATAAAGGTCTTAAAAGGTCCAAAATAGTCTTAAATTTGACTTGCTTAAACCTGCAAGAACCCGGCAAAACTTCTTATTTTCAGTCGTGAGTTGTTTAATTTTTCTCTCTTGATGTCAGTTTCATCCACCGCCATGATGAGGCCTTCTCTACTGAACCTTTAAAGAACACCGGCCTCGGCCCTCCTCTTGGCTTCTACCATGTGCAGAATGTGAGAAACATCTCAACATGTCTTTTTTGTTGTTGTTTGTTTCCTCTGGTCCTGTACAATAATGCTAATGTGTTTTTTGTAGATTGCTGTTGAAGTGACTAAGTCCTTTGTGGACTACATCAAGACCCAGCCAATTGTGTTTGAGGTGTTTGGACACTACCAGAAACAGCCTTTTCTTCCTCTTTGTAAAGATGTTATGAGGTACTGTGTCTGCTTATTTGATTTAATTTAGTGCCTGAATACATCGTCATTAATATAGTTCTGTTTTCATGATTGTATGAATTTGTGTGTTGTTGCATCCAGTCCACTTCGTCCTTGCAGAAGACAGTTTCCACGAGTGATGCCTCTGTCCAAACCAGGTAACACACTCCAGGATGGAGTTTACTTCAACTCTTCTTTTCATTCATGTTGCATTGCTTTTGCACATTCTTGCACTGTGTCTTGTTATGCCGGCAAGTCATGTCATCTTAGCTTCATGTTGTTGGGTGTGAGCAGTGGATTCTGAAAACTCGCCGGATCGGGAGAAGTCACTGGAGCTGATCCGATACCTGGTCCCAGATGTGTTCAATGGGGCACTTGTGGACTCGCTGTCAGGCCACGCTCTGTCTGCCGCTGGCTTGGCTGCTTCCTTCCTACTGGAAGCAAACGACCCAGCTCAGCTGCCTGCATCGCCCATCTCTATCTGTTCAGTTATTAAAGCTCAGAAGCCGGGTTGGTCGTTGTTGTCAGATCCAACAGAATCCTGCAACTGGAAACCTTTTCTTATATCAAGATATCTTGAAGACCCATATAACCGTTACAGAGATGGAGACTGTCTATTTTTTGGAGGAATTGTCAAAAATCTGAAGCCCTCAAGTTGTGGTGTCACATTCAGACAAAGCAACTTGTGGACAAAACATAAAGAAATAATATAAAAAAAAATTCTGTTAGTTACACATTTTCTTTGTAGTTTTTATCCCAGCTCAGTGATTTGAATTGATATAAAAAAAGAGTTTTTGTGTGTCAGGATTCTACAGTTGGATTGACTCTGGTGCACTGTGTTTGCTGTTGACCTATGTGGTGAATTCTCCTTACACTTCCTTCTTTAAGCTTTCTTGAACTTGATCACAGTGCCTTTCTTCTACAGAAGATAATCAAACATAAACTCAGCAAAAAAAAAAAAAAACCTGAAGGAAATTTGTGTTTAGTTGATTATTTCAACATGGTTATACATGGTTGGGAAGCCTGATTAGTCACCTTTACAACAAGGTACAAACTAAAGATTGTGCTTTGGTGGAAGGAGCAACACAGTTAAATATGTAGGTTATGACCCCCAAAATGGTATTCAGACTTGTTTAGGGATGCTGGTGCTCCCAGGTGTGTGTCAGTTGCAGGTGTAGGACTGGGACCTGCCTGGTACCTGACTGGACTGATAGGCAGACATATCAGAATGAGATTCTGGAGCCATTGGAGTGAACTCCTCTCTCGGTCGTCCTCAGACGAGCCTTCCATCATTGCTTCCAGTCATGCCGTTACTCCATACATCTGGCCAGTTCGTTGGTGCTCAGGGCTCCTGCATCCCTCTTGAGTATGTCCACGTATGTCAGTGTTGGACGTCCTCTTGACCGATGGCCATGTGTTGTCTCCCATAGCACAGGATACAGGATTTTGTCGGTTACATGCGTACTCTTGCTGATGTTAAGCACTTCACACGTTTATAGTGGTGCAGTGGATAGATATGACACAGGAAGATTGTACTGCAAAGCTTACAGTTATTGTTAAGAAACAATAACCTTGTTTATTACTTGTAATGTTGTTTTATATAGTTTTATATTGATCAGTGGATCCTGAATCGAATCGAATCAAAATCGTACCGTGACTGAATTTAAGATATTGGCAGACATTGAATCGTGTCTCCATTGTATCGATATAATATCATACTGTATCGTGATCAAGCCATCGATTTACACCCCTAATCTTTAGGGGGCAGTACCCGCACATTTACCTGTGGTGTTCATTTCATAGATACACCATCATTACAAGTCATACCTGGTTATAAAAGAGAGTAATCTGGCCTTCCAACCATGCAAAATACAACACCAAACGGGATTATTAAAGGATAGAAATAATCAAAAACACGAATTTCTTTACTTTTTATGACAAGCCTATATATACACACTACTGCTCAAAAGTTGTTGATCATTTTCCCATTAATTTAAATGGGATAGTGATCCCAATCTTTTGAGCAGGAGTCTATATATAGTCTGCATATTTTTACTCCTTCAAAGGGGAATTCTAACTGCATCACATACGTATAATTCTATTCATTTTTGAATAATTATTAATACTAATTGAGATATTAGCCTTTACATTTTACCCACCTCTAGATTTACGAGCGGTGGATCCGCCATGTTTTGCTGCCCAGGAGGCAGGTCGGGGGTTAAGAGTGGTTCACCTCTGTTGGCACACTGAGGAGTTGAAACCAGATCTTCTGAACCCAGGCCCATCTCTGTGCCCACTAGGCCACCACTCCCCCAGTATCATCAATATATTGTCCAAACATACCCCCCAATATTATAGTAAAAAGCTTGAAGTTGGACATTAGTGGCCTCAGAAAAAGTAATGAGGAAAAAATCAATATGACGACGTCAGTGGGGGGAGAATAACAGTGTTTAACTAAAATACTTGTATGAAAATTTGTGGAGGAAATTACTGTATATTTACCGGCTATTCTAGTTGATATAATACCTCCACCATTTTTATTTTAATACACAATTTGTCCCGAAAGTGATTCAACTCAGATTATCCCAGTTGTTCTTTACAGACTATATTTCCTCTTCAGCTTGTACTGCAGGGTGCATGCGGGTTTATTAGGTGCTCACTTTATATGAAAATTTCTTTTGAAGTTAGAGGAGTGCTGTTAATTTATCAGTCTAAATGTAATTATTTCTAGACATGGGTGATGATTTTCAACCTTATTCAGCTGAGGCCTTATTTGCCTTTAAAAGATGTTTGTCTGCTGAGTGAAATCAGCTCCATCTACAGAACTGAGTGGTTCCTCTTCTTCCTGCATCACTGATTTCCTGTCTTCTTCCCTTTTCTCTTCCCTATGTAGGATAGCTAGCTGATAGCCACCTGCTAACTGTTAGCTTACACTGGGTGTTCCTGTGTAACGTCTCTAAAAATCTTTTAACACAGTACCTGCCACCAAGCTGACGACGGTGACGCGTCCACAGGCGGGACCCTGCCACCGTAAATATGACCTCATGGTATTCTTTGAAATCTGCGAGCTGGAGGCCAATGGAGAGTGAGTATCTGGTGGCATCTCACCACGCATCAAATTCAGCTGAACTCAGTTAAACTGATCTTTTCTACTGAGAGTTAGTGGGAGGTTAGAGGACGAATGAGGCCTGTTCTCTTCTTTTTATCATAGCTACATCCCTGCAGTTGTGGACCACAGAGGAGGAATGCCGTGCCACGGCACATTCTTACTACACCAGGTACGTCAGTGACACAGTGAGCAGATGTAACATCTGGAATATTTATTTCATTTTTTCCCACATAAACACAAACTTTAACTGTTTGCTTCCAGGGCCTCCAGAGAAGAATCACAGTTACCATTGTTCATGAAACTGGGGGCGACATGGCATGGAAGGACATCCGTGAGCTTGTTGTGGGTAGGTTTCATTTTCACATCTTATAATCCTAAAGACAAACATTTCTTAAAAAAAAAAAATTAGATGAGCTCTTCTTACTGAGATGCTTGCACTCTTCCAGGGCGTCTGCGCAACACCCCCGAAGCTGACGAGACCATCATCGACCCCAATATTCTGTCTCTTAATATCTTGTCTGCTGGTTATGTCAGGCCCTTACAGGATGACAGGTGTGTATCGCTCAGACTTTTGATGCAAATCAATAAGTACACAGCAAAATCAAAGCCTGCCAATTCAATATTCTAATATGCTGGAAATGATAGCTGCAGTAGCTTGGCTGAACTTTGAAAACCACTGCACCATATGGCTCTGATTTCTGTTAATAGCATTTTCGTTTGTTGGGCTTACTTTACAACTGCAGAGGAGGCTTCTGCACAGAAACGAGACATAAAAGGAAAATGCATGGCATGTTGTACACGCTGTGCTTGACCACAAAACATAAACAATCAAAGCATGAAAGCAGATGCGAAACTTGAATGTTAAAAAGAATCTAAATAAGTTTGGTTCTGTTATCTCTCATGTTTTTTGCATGAATCTAGTTTGTTCTCTGTGACTTTGGCCGGTCACATTCAGAGTGACCAAAACAAACACAGCAAGTCTGATTTCCCCTCAGTTACTGTGGATATATTAAGTGTTACTATCCCTGGTTTTTGTGATGTTAAAGAAATTTGACCACAATAAATTATTTCAGAACTTTTCTCACCTTTAATGTGACCACTAACCTGAACAATTCAATTAAAAAACCCATAGATCTACTCAGTATGTTGAAATAGTACAATAAGCTGGAGGCCCTTAAACTAGTGCTCCGTTGAAGCTCTTTTTTTTTTCTTTTTAAATTTTTGGGCTCTAGTAGCCTTATATTGACAGTTGTATGACAGGAAAGGGGGTCAAAGATAGAGAGTTGGGAAGACGTGGAGGAAAGAGTCTCGGGCCGGGAATCGAACCTAGGCCGGCTGCGCTGAGGACCTGTAGCTTCTGTACATGGAGCGGCTGCTCAACCAGCTGAACTAAACAACGCCTCTGCTGAAGCACTTTTTAATTAAATTCCCAGTATTCAGTCTTCTTGCGTGGGAGTCTGTCAACATGGAAGATCTTTACCCAGTTTCCCAACAAACTGGCTCCATACTTGTCAGCTTTCCAGCAGAAGCCTGAAGGTTCTGGAACTGGTCAGAACGTTCCAGCTAAAAAAAAGCAACCCCAAAACATGATACCGCCACCACCGTGCCTCTCTAAGGGTATGGTTTTAGCTTGGTGGTATGAAGGGTTTTACCTCTGGAATTTGTTGCTAATGCTGAATTAACCATCATTAGGGGAGGTCTCAGAGAAGAGATGGGATGAAGATGATGCTGAATTAGCCATCGTTAGGGGAGGTCTCAGAGAAGAGATGGGATGAAGATGATGCTGAATTAGCCATTGTTAGGGGAGATATCAGAGAAGAGATGGGATGAAGATGATGCTGAATTAGCCATCGTTAGGGGAGATCTCAGAGAAGAGATGGGATGAAGATGATGCTGAATTAGCCATCGTTAGGGGAGATCTCAGAGAAGAGATGGGATGAAGATGATGCTGAATTAGCCGTCGTTAGGGGGGAACAAATCTGACGAAGTTTAGCAGTGCTCCTTTAAAGGTGGGAAACATTTTGAAATGATTTATCTTGCTTTCACTTTTCAACATCACAGAAACCCGGTATTCTAACAGGGGTGTGACTGTTTTTTTGTATCCAGGGTGTTGAAACATCAAATATGCCACCAGTAGTCACTGACTTTTACCCACTGGCTGCGCGACCCTCCTTGGTGTTCACCTGTGTCTTTGTTTGTCTTTACTGCACCTACATGTTGCATCTCACAGTGTTTATCACCTCTCTCTCAACCCGTCATGTTTCAGCCATGATTAGATGTCTTAACCCCAATCTGGGCACCCACTGGCTTTGGCCTGTAACCTCTCCAAAGTGACAATACTCACCCACACACTATTAATCGTCTTGCAGAGCCATACCCAATGCTAGCCAAGCATCTCTATTTTTTAGTGTCCTGTTGTACTGTCAGACTTTAATTAAATAATCTCAGAACATAAAAAGAAAATTGCATGTCTTACTATTTTGCCCAGTGTGAACTCTTATGTCTGAAGCTAATTCTACATAGACTCAGTAAACTTTCATTAACTGGACGCACAGCGTTTCATCGTCATCTCAGCAACTGATTTTGTTCACTTCACCATTGAAGCCAGGAAATTATGTTTATGGGTATTTTATGAAAGTCTAACATTCAAAAACAGTTTTCTTAACCATGTAACTCCACCAGACTTTTCAGTTTGGAGAAAGCATAAATTTCTATAGCTAGTAGACAGCAGATTTTTTTTTTAAAGATATGTATCTCCATAATGACACTCATTGGCCACTTTATCAGGTCCACCTTCTAGTATGGGGGTCGGACCCTTTTTTCCTCCAGAAATGTCTTGATTTTTGGTTTCAACGTTTTTGGCAACATTCCTCAGAGGTTTTGCTCCATATTGACATGACAGCGTCACACATTTGCTGCATCCATGATGAGAATCTCCCGCTCCACCACGTCCCAAAGCTGCTCTGTTGGATTGAGATCTGGTGACTGAGGAGGCCGTTGGAGTACAGTGAACTTATCATGTTCAAGAAAGCAGTTGGAGATGATGTGAGCTTTGTGACATGGTGCATTATCCTGCTTGAAGTAGCATCAGAAGATGCTCCACTGTGGTCATAAAGGGATGGACATGGTCAGCAACAATACTCAGGTAGGCTGTGGTGGTTAAACCGCCATGTTGGTACTAAGGGGCCCAAAGTGGGCCAAGAAAATCTCCCCCACACCATTACACCAGCAGCAGCCTGAAGCCTTGATCCAAGGCAATATGGACCCATGCTGTCATGATGTTTCCACCAAATTCTGCTGCTGTAGCCCGTCTGCTTCAAGGTTGGAGGTGTTGTGGGTTCAGAGATGCTATTCTGCATATCTTGGTTGGAACCAGTGCTTATCTGACTTCCTGCTGCCTTTCTATCATCTCCAACCAGTCTGTCCATTCTCCTCTGACATCACCAAGACATTCTGGTCCAGATAACTGCTGCTCACTGGATATTTTCTCTTATGCAGACAATTCTCTGGAAACCCTAGAGATGGTTGTGTGTGAAAATCCCAGTAAATAGACCAGAAACCATGCCACGTTCAAATCCCCCCTTTTTTCATCATTTTGATGCTCAGTGTGAACTTCAGCAAGTCGTCTTCATCATGTCTGCATGACTAGATGCTGCCATGTGATTGGCTGGTTAGATATCTGTGTTAAGGTGAACCTGATGAATTGGTCAGTGAGTTTACTCTGTTAAAATGACTTTCTTTTAACATCATGTCAGTGCTTGTAAAGCTGTAGCTTCCTGTTGTCTTAAGTGTTGGAAGGAGAAATAATAGTTTGGTATAAACTGTGATTATTGTTATTGATCATTATTTATGTAAAAAGTTCTCCAAACTGTAAAGTAAAATTTGCCACATTACTAATTTCTCATCATTTATACTCTCTGCTTTCTCAGTTATTTTCCAAAAACCAACTTCAGCACCCAGACTTTGGTTAATAGAGTTTCAGTCTAGAGAGACAAAGTGCACCAAGAATCAAAAACCCGTCCTCCTGGAGTCCTCGGGGTTTTTCAGCCGGTCCTTTTACCACATCAGTTGTAGTTTAAAACCTCAGCACCACTTAAAGCTGTGGTCTCATAAATCGTGATGAAACTAACATCAATGTACATGGATGCTAACATTTTTCTCCCTCCAGTCCACTAACAGAATGTTGTTTTGTTTTGTTTGTTTTTTGTTTTGCTTTTGCAGACAGTTTCTTGATTCGGACATGCCTAGGTATTTTATTTGCCTCTCTTTCCATCCTCTTAAGTTACATAAAACACCTCATCTTTCTAACTGTCTGTACACTCTGTCATTCCTAGTCGGTCCTCAGTGAGTCGGCTTCCTTCTCACCCACTCTGTCATGACTGTCAACAACTCATGTGTGCCTCTTTGTTTTCCTCCCCTCATTAGAAGTGAGGGATGTGCATGTCCCTGGGTTTCTTGCTGTGCTGGATGTGTGTTTGTGCTGCTGTCAGGCCTCATGGTGGATGATGGACAGGGTCTGCATGGCTCTGCTTTGCTTCACGTTGAATGTCGTTGGCTGCATCTCTGCTGGAGGTGTCGTGGGGCCAGTTTTAAGCTCTGTTTCCACGGGAGTCCTTTTATTATTACAGATTATTAATGTGATCTTAAAAGGCTGCAACCATTATTAAAAGTCTTTTTACTCAGTCTTTGGTATATTTAATTACGCGTTAAATGAAAGAAGCTGCAAAATTGCAGTGTTTGAGCTACAGTTTGATTTTTTTTAGTAGATGCAGTAGCACAGTTGGCCAGTTGGGGGTGGTAGAAATCCATTATAAAATTCTGCAACAGCAAAGCAAAGACGTATTCTGATGTAGGCACAAATGATCTTTGTGATGTTATCACTCTCTGTTTATTATTTTCATTTTATTTGCTGTGATAGCAGTGCAACCCATGAAAATGATTTGTTGCTCAGGTCGCTGTCCATCCTGAAAGTCAGAGTGCAGCAGATTTACAGGAACACCAATCATCCACTATTACTCAACTGCTGTTATATGGATCACATCATTTACAATACTCACTCTGGCACAATATTCAAATACAGCTATTAAAATGTAATCCACTGAACTATTACCTCACCAGTAGCACTTTCACCCAGAATTGCTGCGATGTTGTGAATATTTTTAAATCTTGCTTGCACCTCAGCGAAACTCTGCCAAACGCCAAAAACAAACGGTTCCTCACATGTTTGGCCAGCAGCATGACTTCAGTGCTGGCTCCCATATTTTTAGGAGGTAGTAAAGTGCAGAGAAGCACATGTTGGAGTAGTGTGAAGAGGAAATTGCTTCCTTGTAGTGTAAGCGGGCAGGTTTCTACTATTTGGAAAGAAGTGTGCATCTGTAAAAAGGCGGTGTGTGAATTTGTGTGAGGCTTATGGGAGAGGGAGCATTTACGTTATTTTAGCGTAGCTTCCTGCTGATTGCTGTTTTCTGGGTGACACATTGTTCACTTTCCCACAAGGTCACCTCAGGCCATGACCAGCAGGCTGAACCTCTGAACCCCATGAAGAGACTATTCAGCTGCTTTTTTATGGCTTAAAGAAATACTAGTTTCCTTTTACAATTCTTGCTTGGATAATCTTTTTTAGATTTAAGGCCGTCCCGGGCTCCAGGCCAGAATAATAACTGCTTTCAGTGTGTGATTATTTTCCCTCTGGAGACGCGGGAAAATTAGTTTACATTAACATATGGAGTAAATCACTGGCCCAACAGAAAAGCAGCAGTGTTGCAGTTGGAGTTGGGTCCCGTTATTTGACCTCCTCTGAGGTCCAGCAGGTCAGCACTGAGCGGTCTCTGATGGGGGAGCCGGACTACCCTCGGCACAGTTCACATCGTGAGATATGGTTGTGGAAAAAAGACAAACACCATCCCAGTCACACAAGTGCACAACCACAACACACTTCCTGACTCTCACTTTCTATTCTTTTGCTGGTTTCTTCTTTCTCACAGCATTTCCCTGGGAGTTGATCATAGGTATTTCACTGCCCTGTCCTTCATTTTCTCTGCCTTTCTCTCATCCCTCCCTCCATTTTTTTCTGTACTAAGATTCATTCCTGCTCCATTTTGCTTCTCTGTGATGTTATGAACAAAACAGAGCATCATCTCAGCCTGTTGCATGCAAAATGACTGTTTCCTTAACCAGAGAGATACAATGTTTAAATGTTGTCTGCTGCTAGTGTAGATTTTTCTATGTAGAAAAACTAAACATTAGCATAAGTTTATATCAGGGGTGTCAAACTGGTTAAAGTTCAGAGGCCTCATTTAGATCTCAAGTGGGTCAGACCATTAAAATAACAGCAAAATAACTTACAAATAATAAAAACTCTGTATTTTCCCTTTATTTTTGTTCAAAGAAGTACATTATCAACATGTAAAGAATTTTCCTGTTAAAAAACAAGATATTACAGTATGAACGAGCTGAAATTTCTTTTAAAAAATAATTTCAGTTTTAACAATATTTTGCCGAGATGATAAATATCATTTGTGTTTTGATTGTAAATATTTGAAATAAAAAAATATGCACCTTTTTAAACCTAAACATATCTAAAAAGTATAAAATAAATAAATTAATTTAGTCATTTTTAAATTTAATCTTCTTATTTATGTAAATTACGTATTTTTTAAAACAACTCCATTTTTATTTTTTATTCATATATTTTTATTTACCTTTTTTATTTATTTAACAGATTCACATATTTATACTTGTATTGCTTCCAAATCACAAATCATTTAACACCTTAACGTCTAAATTTATTTACAGTAATATCAAAACAAAATAAATACAAGAAAATATAAGGCAAAAATAATAAAAGAGGAAGACTAAAACAGGATAAAACCCAATTAAATATTAGATGGATAAATAACAATTAATAAATATAAGTAGTAAATAAATAAAATGTAAATAAATAAGAGTGAATAAAACCACATAAATTAATCAAATAGATTAGTTAGAAAAAAAAAAAAAGATCAGATGTTTTGTGGTATATCTGCGGCACCAGGCATCAAGACGTATGTACGTATACGACCACCTGAACTGAGTCACCTCATCTTACAAACTAAATATACATCCACACACAAAAAACTGCTGGGTTAAGGGGCCAACTAATGTCTGGGTTATTTCAACCCAGACATTTGGGTTGCTGGGTTGTTCACCCAACTTCTGAGTTAAATATTCAACCTCAAAGTTGGGTAAAAAGAATAACCCAATTGACCTATGGCTAAGCCCCGCCCCCTCCACTCACTCGGACAAACAAACATTCGGTGACAGGCGCTATGTGACATTTCGGGAGATGACAGCTGTCAACACGGACAACAGACGCGTGATCAGACAGAGTGATCATGACAAGATAAATTAAAAAACATAAAAACAATACAAACAAACAAAAAGAAATTGTTCAGAAGTCTTAAACTGGGAGTAGAAATCAGCCTGTGAATCTCTGAATGTGACTCGTGTCGCTCCCTCAGTTTCTTGCACAAACTACTGCACGGCTGCTGTTGTTGTGCCAAAAAGTGATCATCTGACAAAAACTGATCAAACAGCCACGGAAGCGGAGCAGTCTGGCTGCAGCTTGGAAGCCAGAGGCGTGTCGTTATCGACGTTACTACACCTACTACACGACAGCGTCTTATGTACCGTTACCACGTACCAAAACTAGCATGTTTAGCTAGCGTTAGCCAACTTAAACTAACGTTAGGGAAGGTAACTTCATATTTCTTTCAAGCAAAGTGACAACATGTTGCCTCAAATACGATGTTCCCTTACCTTAGAACAGATGTAGGCATCCTTGTTCATTTTATCCACGTTCAGTTGATGTGGTCTGCCGCATAACTTTGGCTTGATGTGACTTGGTAAAAGGCAAAAAAATACGCCCTGTCACCCAGCCTCTCAGGATACCTAGTATCGGAGTTGCATGTACCCCATGCACACGTTTGACCATTTTAAACTAAAAAGAACACATAAAAACAAACAAAAACGGACTAACTTCAATGCATTTCAATGGACGTTCAAGCAGAGAATGTCCAAGTGTATGGGAAAGCTGTGCGCACTGTGATTGGCTCATCGCGTTTGGGGGCGTGGTTTAGCCATAGGTCAATTGTCTGGGTCGAAGTAACCCAGAAAACCTTTTTTTAACCCAGGTTATTTTTGACCCAGGAGTTTTTAGCGTGTAGAAAGTCAGAAAGAAAAGATAGAGAAGTTTATCCTCCTGATCTGGAGATGATTTAGATCCAAACATAGAAAATGAAACCACATGTGGACACATTAGGTATTACAGTAGATTTAATACGTTTGCAGTTAATGTCTTCTTTGTCATTTTCACATTTATCTTTTTCATTCTGCGGGCCAGATTTGGTCCACTGGCCATATGTTTGACACCTCTGGTTTAGAGATAGCTACATTTTTTTTTTATAAAGATATAATATATACATTAATGTACTTAAATTTGAACTACTGATGCAATTTTTCTGGTCTCCTGGACACCTCAGGACTTTCTACCGCTTCGAGGCTGCTTGGGATAGCTCCATGCACAATTCCCTGCTACTAAACCGAGTGACTCCGTACGGGGAGAAGATCTACATGACCCTGTCGGCCTACTTGGAGGTTCAGTACCGTGTCTGTATTGATTAGAAATAGCTGATTTCAGTTCCTTCAGAGGAAGAATGTGTGAAATCTTTTACTGATTGCAGATCGATAGCTGCACGCAGCCTGCAATCATAACCAAAGATATCTGCATGGTGTTTTACTCGCGGGACACGAAGCTGTCGGCGTCCCGTTCCATCCGCAACCTTTTCGGCACAGGAAGCCTGAGAGCCGCAGACGGGTGAGTTTGAAAACTCCAACGAAGAAAGAACTGTGGAGCTCCTGTTCTCTCTCTGCTCACATACAGTAAAGGATTAAATCAACGATTAACAGATTTATTTTTTTGTCTTTTACCAGAAACCGTGTAACTGGAGTTTATGAGGTCAGCTTATGTCACCTGGCCGATGCCGGGAGCCCAGGTAAGAGCCAGGAACAGTTTAGCATTGAGTTTAGTCTTGGCGCATGTCTAATAAACGCCCCTATTCCACACCAGGAATGCAGAGGAGACGCAGGCGGGTGCTGGACACCTCCGTGGCCTACGTCCGTGGGGAGGAGAACCTGGCTGGGTGGAGGCCGCGCAGTGACAGCCTTATTATGGACCACCAGTGGGAACTGGAGAAACTGAGTCTGCTTCAAGATGTGAGGGCCATATTTTACTTTTTATTACCAGAAACAAGAAAATGCTGCCATGGACTCCACAGTACAAACACCCCACCGCTCAACGTAAAACAGTGTTTGACATGACACATCATCGAGGGTACTAGACTCACACACACAAATAATGATTAGTAAGTAGGTAAGTACTTAATTACTTACAATTACGATTACACAACAGTGAACAAGTCCACTCATTTACACCTCTGTGATGGTTTGGGATTTGTTTATTAAAAATGAGTTGGTTGTTTTTGGTAGAATAGCACTAGTGGGCGAAATTACTTCTCTGGTTTCACAACTGCACAGTTACAGATGATCCTGCGTGTAGGAAGCAGTTAATGAAACATTTGGGTTTTAGTTTTTCTGTGTTTCTTGTTTTCTGTTTGTTAAGATCACTGATAACAATCTCTGACAGGTTTGATCTTTAGTTTCCAGATGAGCTTCATTAAAGAGAAACAAGGGAAGGAGGTTGTTCCACGTTATTAAGACAGTCCCAGTTTCCCTGCAGTCTGAGGAAAAACAAGGATCTTTCTGCAGATGAAAGAGTGAAATAGTTCAATGCTTCGAGGAAGGAATGAAAACTTTGGAGATTTCAGGAAAACTTCAGTGAGATCATCGTTCTGGTGAAAATGAGATTCAGAGTAAACAGGTTGATTCAGATAAAGTCAGATCAGGGAAAGTCTCCATCAGGAAAATGCATCGTGTTCAGAGATCAGCTGTTAAAAAACCTCTGATGAGCAGCAGCAGGTTTCTGAAGCTGCAGGTGATCCTCCATCAGGATCCTTCAGAGGCTGCAGGTGTAGATAAACCTGGATCTGGACCTCCTTTAACCAATGATCACACAAAGAAATGTCTACAGTGACTCAGAAATATATGAAACACTAATTTTCTAACAGTTTTCCTCTCTGATGAAAGCTGTGATGCACTGGAGGGTCCAGATGGATGGAGGTCTGGATGGGTGGTGGACGTCCACCATGTCCCAGCAAGGCTCCACGTCAGCAGGTGGAGATGGAGTGATGATCTGGGCTGGAATAATGGGGAGTGAGATGGTAGGACCCTTTAGGGTTCTGATAAACCGGGTCTCTGATAAACCGGTCCAGTTTCTAACAGACCAGTTCCTGCAGTGGTGTAAAAGGAAGAAGCGTTCCTTCTGCAGTAAAGACAACGCTCCATCCCATGATGCAGGAAGACCAGCAGGATCTTTGGCTGCTGTGGGGATAAAGGAGAAAAAACCCATGGTAGGACCATCATAATCCCCAGACCTCGATCCTACTGAGAACCTGTGGAGCATCCTTAAAAGGAAGATCTATGAGGGAGGGGGGCAGGAGACGTTCAAACAGCTACTCTGGGAGGAATTTCTGTTCTTCTCAGTGAGATCCAGACAGAAATTATCCATGGACTTCCAGGTTCAATGATGAGAGTTATGTGATATCAGAGAAGGTCTCCATGGTTACGAGGAACTGGAAACATGTATGTTTGATTTGTTTTTAGAAAAATAATCTCCTGCATACAGAGTAACAAGTGACAAGTGAACATTTTCAGTTCTTTACAAACTATTTACTGTTGTGAAACTGTTCTGCAGAATAATCTGGAACTCTGGATTTAAAGCTAGGGTTGGCAATGTTGGAAAAACGGTTTGAGCAAGCGATAGTTTAAAAAAAACACACCACCCGAAACCACGCCTTCAGAACGCAGGGACGTCTGCGCCAGTGTTTTACGAGCAGGTTAACGGTAACGACTGAGTGGATAGCACGTTAGCTTGATAGTAAACAGTTGACAAACCACGTTTTTAAAAGCTTTAATCCGCTTACCGATCCGCTTAACAATCAGATCCTGCTGATCTGATTGTTAAAAGGTTTAAACCACCCCTCTTGATCGGACCGATCAGATCAGCTGACATCAACTGACGCATTTTTATTCTGATTGGCGTTTGACCGGATCAAAACTGCTCCATGGAAATGCAGCTCTTTGATAACTTTGTTGTTTATGTATTAATATGGTAGATGCTCATTTCTAGGGGTGTCATGATTTCGATTTTTTTTTTATCAAAATTGATCAAAATTACATCATGGTCTCGATCATCGAAGTGAAAGAGAGGATTGTCGATCCCCCCATGCGCAAAGAGTTAAAAGCACATGATGACGCAGTGAATTGTAGCCGATGCCACCAGTTCATAATGTTGTCAGTCGGCACTAGTATCAGTATTGTACTGTTGGTACCTGTATTTTCATGGTACCGCCGGTACCAGATGAAGGAGTGGTGTCCATCTGCCAAGCGAAACAGTTCAGAGTTCAGCAGAAGCAGCTGCACCGTCTCATCTCATTGAAAAAAAGGAACAACAAGCCATATATGGAAGTGTTTCCGGTATATTCATTTAGAAGGGGCAAGCCTCCATTCATAAATCCCACGTGCACAGCATTAATATAAAACTGCTTCACTCCAAGTGTGTGTGCATCAGTGTGTGCTGTTTTGTCCTGTAATTTGCCGTTATTGTGTTTTATGGAACTTTGTTCATTATTCATATAAAAATGTTTAGATCTCTGTCTGCTGGCATTTTCAGTGCTGATGAAAAGAACTGAGCACAATGTTGTTTCTTTCAAACACCTGAAGGCTTCATGCCATTATAGAGCTGTTTTGTGATTTGTATTTTTTTAATCATTTATTTTTTTGTTTGTTAAAAAATGTAATGAATAAACCAATGATCAAAGACCAGACTAGTCTAATAATGACATAGGCCTGTCTGCTATCTGAAAAAAGGAAAAAACAATTGAGAATCAAATTGAATCTTGACCCCAAAATGGAAAATTAAATCAAATTGAGAATTTGGAGAATCGTGACACCCCCTACTAATTTCACAGTTTAATCTCTTGACAACCATTAGAATAAGCCCAAGTTTATTTCAGAAAATGACTTTTTTTTTCTTTTTACAATGATCTGGCGACCCCCTGAAATGATTTAATCCCGTTTGAGAAACACTGATCTACAGCATACATGAAGTTGTGGAAGGAAGCTCCCATAAAGGGAGAATCACACATGACCCAACACTGACTTTTTAAGAACTACAAACAAATAATCTGAAATATGAGGAGAAAACCATCCAAGAGCTATAAACACACACACACACACTATCTAATAAACTGTGATGGTTTGCAGTGCTCTGTGCTGTCAAATAAGTTTTTTATTTAGTATTTTTTTAATGACTGGGTCATTCTCCATTCTCTCAGGTGGAGAAGACCAAACATTACCTCCTGCTGAGGGAGAAACTAGAGTCCACGCTGCTGATGGGCCAGGACTCCCTTCAGCCCTGCGTCACCAAGGAGCTGAGCGAGTCTCCTCAACACACCGAGGTGGATCAGGAAGCCGGCTCCAGCTCTGAAATCACCACTGAGAGGCAGAGGGAGCTTGCTGCCAAGGTCAGCCATCTTTATTTTGTTAATATGTCATTTCAAGTTTGACTTGGGCAGTCTTTCCCGGATTCTGTAGCCAGAAAGAAAAAAACAGTTCTCATGTACATTCCTGTGGAAATACAGTCACAATGCCCAAGTTTTTATGATATCTAACCGTTTCTCCTTCTTTTCTCTCAGTGTTTGCGGCTGCTCACTCACTCCTTCAACAGAGAGTACAGCCACGTGTGTGTGAGCGCCAGTGAAAGCAAGGTACTGTACTGGTTTAAGACTTGGATATAAACATATGCATGCATCGGTTCTGCAGCTGATCAGATGTGTGTGTGTGTGTGTGTTTCAGATCTCTGAGATGTCCGTCACGATCCTCAGAGACTCCCCCTCCATTTCTGCTCTGAACACAATCACACCCTCCTCAACATGCCCTTCGCTGGTAGAGGGTTGCTATAGCCATGCTGAACTCAGGTCTGTCCCAACACGATTGTTTATTGTTATTCCTTGTTGCCATGGTAGCCTCTGCCCTGTACCCTGTGTTTCATGTGAATGAAATATGGGATAACTTTCTATAAGGTGCCAAAAGCCTTTTTCTTCTGTCCCGCAGACCACCAACGCCTCGCTCTCGTGCTGTCAGCCCATGTCCTGACACACAGCAGGACGCAGAGGCCAAGAAATCCACCAACGGAGACACCAAACCTCAGACCCGTAGATTCATCCCCGACATCCAGGAGATCAGAGTCAGGTCAGTCTGGCGTCGTCGCTCCAAACGCCTCCATCGCTCGGAGCTACGAAGACGTTTCTGATCCCACTGACTCTGTTTTTCAGCCCCATCGTGTCAAAGAAGGGCTACATACATTTCCTGGAGCCGCACACCAACGGCTGGGTGAAGCGCTACGTCGTCGTTCGTCGGCCGTACGTCTACATCTACAACTCGGAAAGAGACGCGGTGGAGCGCGCTATTCTCAACCTCTCCTCCGCCCAGGTGGAGTACAGCGAGGACCAGCAGGCAATGCTGAAGGTTAGTGATCCACAGACTCCTCCAGAAACCCAGAAACGCGCCACTGAAATACATAAAGTAGGGTGAGCATGGGTAAATTCTGATTATGAACCAAACATCCACATCATCCATACAGAACCTTTTTGTTTTAATCTCATACTGTCCTATGATGAACTCAATGGTGATTTTTAGTAACAGAAGTAAACACATGTAAAGATTAAGCTTAACTGTCCCAGTTTGCCCATACTCACCCTAATTCATCAGATCTGTCGGTTTATTACAATTTTAAATGAATCCATTGAATAAACATCAGCAATTTAAGCAGCAAAAGATGTTTAGGTGCACCCATATTTTACCAGCGTTGCTCTGTAACTAATTACATTTACTCAAGTTACTGTAATTTAATAGTTTTGTGAGTAATTTGTCATTTTTGGAGTATTTTTTTTAAATAGGTTATTTTACTTTTACTCAAGTACATTTTTGACCCAAACAATTTACTTCGCTACTTTGTAAAGCTCCTCCTTTACCGAGTAAAAAAATGAAATGCAGGGAGAGAAAAATCAGCCTGGACGGGTTTATCTGTTCCAGTGGAAGAGGTGGTGAAGGAAATCCTAGACCAGGGGAGCCCAAGTCCAGTCCTCAGGGTTCCTATCCTGCACATTTTGGTTGCATCCCTTCTCCAACACACCTGAATCAAATAAATGGCTCGTTATCAGGCTCTGCAGAGCTGAATGACATGGACATGAGGTAATTAGCCCTTTGATTCAGGAGTGATGGAGAGGGTACATTCTAAAAATGGCAGGATAGTAGCTCTTGAAGACCAGACTTGGGCACCCCTGTCCTAGACCAAATCCAGCGATGCACACATCCAGTCCTCAAAAGCCACTATCCTGCAACTTTTAGAGCTCTGCATCTCCAACACACTTGAATCTGATGGCTGAATTACTCCATGCATATTTCATTCAGCTCTGCAGAGGCCTGGTAACGAGCCATTTATTTGATTCAGGTGTGTTGAGGAAGGAGAGCTCTAAAAGTTGCAGGATAGTAGCTCTTGAGGCCTGGATGAGTGCAGCCCGGGCCAATTCTTAGCCAGCTCTGTGTTCAAATGCTATCAGGGCAAAATTTTCATCATGGAAATATTGACAAATTTTACTAACGTTAGTATTCAGTGGGCAGAATATTCTGCGGAGCATGGCACTTTATATCATCTCTGAAATAAGCAGTCAGTGTGCTCATTTTTTCATTAAAGGAAAGTTCTTTTTTTAAAATCTGGACCTATTTTCTAGCATGAAATATGTTAATTTACTCACCCAGACAGTTTTGGTGTAACTTGAATTCCTTCAGAAGATATTTAGATCCACTCCAGATCAGCGTTTGTCCAATATAATGTAAGTGATGAGGCAGCCTCTAAATAAGGCATTATCTGCCACAAACTCCTTCATTTCACCAATTTTTGTTACAAAACGTTATTCGGACCCCCTGTGAGCTTGAAGCGGCTTTGAGTTGCTTATTTGTGGCGATTCATCCTTATTTACAGACATTCAATTGCTATGGTGTCGCATAACAGTGACGTTATCAAAGCCGCCGCAGTAAGAATGTCTGTAAATAAGGACGAATCACCACAAAAAAGCCAAAGCCAAAATGAAGGAGTTTGTGGCAGATAATGCCTTATTTAGAGGTTGCGTGAGGTTGCCTGCATCACTTCCATTATATTGGACAAACGCTGATCTGGAGTGGATCTAAATATCTCCTGAAGGAAATCAAGTTACACCAAAACTGTCTGGATAAGTAAATGAATGTATTTCATGCTAGAAAATAGGTCCAGATTGTAAAAAAGCGAACTTCCCTTTAAGACAATTGAATTTATGATTTGTTTGCTGTAGAAAGAAATAGAGTATAGTTTACTAATAAAGAATTGCTCATCATTTTCGCTATCTTGATTTGATTTTGTATTCCCTTTTTTTGTAAAAGTTTATCAAAAACAGTGTTGGATTGGATTTATAACTCATCCTTTTTTACAGAAAGCAATTGAAACGAACTAAGTAACTTACTCAGAGTGAATTTTAAATTAAGTACTGTTTAACTTTTACTCAAGTACATTTTTAGATGGGTATTTTTACATGAGTAGAATTTAAGCAAAGTAAAGATACTTTTTCTTAATTATGGTTTTTCAGTACTTTTTCCACCTCTGCTCTCAACAACTCATTTTAATCCATTTTCAGGAATCGTTTTTTATCATTACACACATACGCTGCTGTTCATCTTTGAAGGTTAAAATTTAGTGAAAAGAATTTCATAGTTTCCGTAGCAACCACTGTAGCAACAATAAAGGTACCCCGTCAATTTCATTGAGAGACCTGAAAGATTGTAGCAGGAGAATTAGCAGTGCAGTGATTATGGGGGTTATCTTGACGTGCGTTGCCATGGCAGTGATGGACAAGGACCTGAACTGTGGTTATATGTTCAATAATATATCACTTACAGGATTACTATGCAAAATGTATTCATTTGATTAATAATGTGTTTAAAAATACTACTTTACAAAGCTTTATCCTGTCTGCATTAAACTAGCAGGGAAGTCCAGTTAGTGCAACGTTTCTGTGCTAGTTTGGTTTCCTACTTTCTTCTTCTTAATAGCCTGCTTGGGTTAAAATAGGTTTAATTGATGAAAGGGGAAAAGAATTATCCTTTCAATCAATCAAAACAACCCAAGGGTCCGTGGCCAGGATTTTTTCAAAAGTATCTTACCATGAAATAAATTAGCCTACGCTATTAGCAGAGTAAATCTACAGAAAATTCAGTGAAGTTACAATAAAGATTAATGAAATGAAAAATACTTCATTCATCCTTCGTAGGAAATTAATTTTTTGAAAAAATGAAGAAAAAAATCTGCATCAGAAAAAAAAGAAACTTGTGCTTTTATTTTGTTGTTCATGAACATAAAAGTCATGCAGGAACCTGAAACATTTCTCCTGGCACGTAACTTTGAGCAATTCTGTGTCAGGGACATGTAAGTGCAGGTGCCTCCTGCTTATTCAGCTTACTTTACAAATTTTGTGACACCAGGTTGGTCCTAATATTTAGTAATTTATTCATATATTCATTTTTCAATTTTAATAAATTTAATTGATCATTCAGTTCTGTTAATCATTTATATTCATTGTGGCACTTTTGTATTTATTTCCAATATTTTTAAATTTATGACAGACTTTAGCAGTTATTAATAGATTCATTTATTAATTTAATATGTTACTCTTTTTTAAATAAATGGGTAATAAAATAATTTGTTTGTCTGTTAGTTAACAGAATAACTCAAAAAGTTAAGAACGGTTTTAGATGAAATTTTCAGGGGAGCAAGGAAGAACTGATGACATTTTGGTGTTGATCCGGATCACTTTCTGGATCCAGGACGTTTTTTATCATGGTGAGATACTGTACGGCCGTATGTGGGAACTGAGCTGTGCTCTGCGAGTACTTTTCTACTTATTAATTATTGACTGCGGTATTTATGTATTTCTCTGGGGACTTCCCTCATATTTTCCTGCCTCTCTTTACTTTGCTGTAACAAGCTTTCTCGGCTCTCCCCACAGACCCCGAACACATTTGCTGTGTGTACAGAACATCGTGGAATATTACTTCAAGCCACTAATGACAAAGAGATGCACGACTGGCTTTATGCATTTAACCCTCTCCTCGCTGGAACGATCAGGTAAGCGAGTCCCTCCACGAGCTCTCGTTGGCGTAAATGACCACAAACCGTCAAACTGAACCGACTCTCTCGCCTCCCTCTCAGGTCGAAGCTGTCGAGAAGACGAGCCGGACAGATGAGGATGTGAGAGAAAGATGAATGCAAAGACTAAGATGTACTTACTGACCCCCCCCCCCTCTTTGTGCTGAGCCCCATCCCCACCGTCACCGTCACCGACAGCTTCCGTATCCTCCCTCTGCTGTCTCAGCTCATCATTCGTGTCCTCAGCATCTAGAAAGCGCCCGTTTCGTGTCAGGCCTTCGCAGCCGTGTCAACTTTTCCGTGTGAAGAAAATCTGTCGCTGTACTGTACTGGAGTTAATTCTTAGCTGGAAGATTGGAGGAAAACGTCGGAGTCGCACCAGTTTCTTATCTCAAACTACATTTGTATGATAATGTACTGTAGTTGTTGTCAGTAACACATCAAGCCTTATACAGTCATTTCTTAAAAATGCAGTGGCGTATATCTTTAAATAAAGCTGCCATGTTCGTGAGGATCACAGTGCTACATCAGTAATAGATTAAAAAAAGCATCCAGATTCTTCTCTGCTTTTCTCTACAGCTATATATACAGTCTAACCTGGTTTCTGACATACAGCCAGGAATTACATGCAGCAAAAAATAGAAAAACGTTAGCAAAGTGTCTCTTTAAAGCATCTTTCTTCTCTCTGATCCATAAATGCTGAGGTGGAATAACCTGCCTTCTGTTCTGTAAACCACACACACACACGCACACACACACGCACACACACGCAGCCCGGCAAAGGAATGACACATCCTCCTAAGCCCCATCCATCATTTCAGCCCGAGAGCATCCACATTCACATCCAAGCAACCCAACATCATCCCATTAATTCTCCCAATTCAATCTCATTCTCTACCTGAATTTCATTTGTTTTAAAATGTGATATATTTAGATTTTTAACAGCTTTATTTATTTCTGCATATATTTATTTACAAAGACATTTATATTTCTAAAGTAGTAGTACAGTGCAATGTCTGCACGCGGCACTTTTTAATGAGTTCCTTAAATGTTTGAATAATACAGCCTTGTCCCCACGCCGTCACACTTTTTGAAAACGATTTAATAACTTGATGACAAACACTGGCCAGTTTATTTATTTTAATTTCTTTTGTGCTGAACATTACTTGAATAATACTTTCCACCTTGAAAATTAGGATAGTGAAACCTTTGATCCCGCTAATGTAGATCTTAAAAAGCTCATTAGGGTTGTAACATCAGACAGAAAACCTCCTCTTCACCGCACTTAGTATGAAACTGGCTCTCTGAATGATATGTATAATGATTAAATGTAGTGCCTCTCTTTTAAACATACTGCACAGTATGCCTCTGCACCAACTACTTTGAGACTACAGTACATCCTCCATGCTGCTAAAATACTGTTTCTGGAAGACCATTTCATCATCTTCCTCCTCACCATCACTTGCATGTTCTGACAAAAGGTGAATATTTAATTTTATTGCATGGCAATCATTCCCACAACACAGAGTGTTAGCATATTTCAGGCTTGAAGCTTATTTCCTGCTCAGATTGACCGTGTTTCTGAACCTGAAGCTTGTGAGGTGTTGTGTGAATCTGTGTGCGTCAGGTCAGCCAGCCTCGACAGCATGCTCAGTGACTAATGACACAACATGCTTCTGCAGGTTAAATAAGACCAGATGTGACAGTCGTCCTCAAAATTATTCATACCCCCACACGAGAGAAGGAAAAAAATCAGCTGTCAGTGAAATAAGATAAAATTGACAAAAGTAATTTTAGTAATTATTTATTAAATAATTATACACCTGTTGACAGGTATGTTGGTCCACTGTCCATTGGAAAGGTGCTCTAATGTGTCTCAGACAGTTTTCTTTATTTGTTTTTTCTTATTATTATTTCAGAACACAATTCAAAAGCTGTGTTTTATTTCACTAAATTATAATTTTGTAAATTTTTAGTTATTATTAGTTTCTTAAGTTTCCTGTTATTTGAATTACGATTGTAATTTTAGCCTTTTGTTTAATTAGAGGGTCTGAATAATTTTAAGACGACTGCACCTGTTGTGCTGCAGGTGTTATCCATACAGTATTTGGCACATTAAAAAGTCTTCTGTGTGTTGTGGAAATACTTTGAAGTGATCCAGTCAAAAGTTTTTCCAGCTCTGAGTGTCTGTGTGTACAACTGTCTGTAACTGTGATCAATTTTTTAAGCAACAAGTGTGTTAAAACCTTTTTTGTTGTTGTGTAACAATAGTGGGTCAATATTCTGATCAAAGTCCAAAACTGTTTATTTGCGTCTCGTGTCTCGGGTAAAAGAAAAAAGTCCGTCTGGGATTGCTCCAGTGTGTCGAGAACATTCCTCTTGTTTTCTTTTGGGCTTTTTATGCTTCATGTTTGAGCCAACCAAAGTTTTGTTGGTGCACTCACAAAAAGTTCACACTGAATGTACATTGATATAAGAAAATAGCTAATCTGCTTCAATGATTGTGTTAACTCATCCCTTCCGGTTCCTTACTGATTGTAGGATGGTTATTATCAGGGAACCACGTGGAGGTTGTCGGACACACCTGGAATAATCTGTCCACAGTTGTGTGGGAGGATCATGGCATTGCATCGTGTACAGAGTAACGCTCTAGGTGACTTTACTATCACACTTTCACTCTCGTATCAGTATCTAACCTCACTGTCATACTCCAGCAGCCTTCACACAAAAAACACTTTTTCTCATTTTTCCCCCTTGTGATGTAAGATTTAACTTTTGTGCTTCCACGTTGTTTTTTCTTCTTTTTTTTGTGCTCCGATACATTTTGTTTCTTTCTTCTTTTGACGATTTTGCATTGTATATAAACATGATTGCTGTGAAGACTGTATTATAAAGTTACACCCATTTATGAAGGTAAATGGGCAGTGTCGCCGAGTGTTGGAGTTTAGCGTCAGATGTTTGTGTACACTTAACACATTGTCATATATTAAATAAACATGGAAATTATAGTACACAGAAGTGACTCCTGTTTTTTTTACACAAGATTGTCTAAAATCCTGGACCCTCTTTCTCCTCCAGAACTGCTTTCCTGATGTCATAGATGCAACAAGGTGCTGGAAACATTCCTGTTTCCAGCGTCCAAAAACTACAATACAATCATCACACAGCAATATTATTTGCTCCTTTTTTTCCACTATAAATCATTTAAACAATTTCCAAGCTGCTAAACTACCAAACCTTCAATAGTTTGTAAGATTTTAACCCTTTAAATGCCTATTGGATCATTTATTATGTTTAATTCATTTCAAAAGAACACAAGAACGTAATTATTTTCCATATGATAGATAGTAGAGAGGTGGCTTTGTGGTGGTGTGATGGAAAAATAAAGTATTACCACGAGCAGTGATGAATTGAGAATAAAAATAATTTATTTATTTATAAAGAATGAACAAATACCATTTACAAGCGGAGAGTGTCACATGGAAAGAGAAACCTGCGCCTCGGCTGTCTGCAGAGACTTTAACCCTGAGTTGAGAGCAGCAGTTTTTATAAAATAGATAACTCAGACAGCTGGCACCACACAAGATCAATATGGCCTTACGCTGACGTGTAGAAACACAGCTTCTTACTTTCTCGTGCAAAAAACAATTATTGACACGCCAGAGTCAAAGTGACTCTTAAAGGTACAGTATGTAAGAATTACTGACATCTAGTGGTAAAAATGGGTATTTAAAGGTGTCATAACCTCCTGTTTTACATACACAATCCTCCTTAAATTTTCTTCAAATGAATGTTTAATTCTAGTTGGGTGAGAGGAAAATTTAATGCTCATTTTAACCTCTTTTAATCCCCAACCATTGTTTATCGCGAGAATACGAACGAGAGTTAGACCTGTCTGTAAGCGCATTCACGAGGCAAACGTCAAAGCCAAAACAAAGTTTTATCAGGACAGACCAAGGAAGGAAAATAATGTCCAAGCAGAGAAAAACGTGAAACGTAACGGGCAGTTGATAGAGAGGATCCGCGGAGTAAAAGGGCTGGACTCTGATGAATATAAGAGCGGACGTCTGACGAGAAGTAACCAGCTAACAGAAGTTAGCTTCTGTAGCTACATTAGCAGCTTGTCCGCTCGTCTACCATCGTTACTGGTCTCTACACAAAAATAATAAGTTACACAAGCAGCAACACTTACCGACTCACATCCTCACTATAAGTAAATCCACTCCTCCCTGTAAAGCTGTCCTTTCTGTTAGAGCACTGAAAACTGCTGAATTTCTGCCGAGGCAACTCAGCATGGCAATCTCCCCCCTCCTCCTCCTCCTTGTCGCCAGCGTCCTTTCTGACAAAGCTGGTCTACTCCATGCAGGTATTCAGGTGGTGCTAAAGACGCTAGCTTAGCCGCTCCTCGCAGCCTATCTAGTTCACGTCATAACAGCTATCATACGACTCCATGCAGAATCGGCTCATTTAGGGGCCAAAAGGCTAGCTTAGCAGCTAGCAGCCTCTCTCGTCACATCATCCGGAGAAAGAAATCCAATTCACGTACTGTGGAGAGCGCGTGGTTGTGGCCGATTCTGGTGAGAAGAGAGAGCCTGCACTCAAAGACGAAGTTACTTTCACTTTCCGGAGTTTCTGTCACATTATAACTGAGGTCCTGTTCCAAATACACAACTTCCGAAAAACAAAGCTGGTACAGCAATTTTAAAGTTCAGAGGGTTCTCACTTCACACACATTGTTTTGTCCATTCAGGGACACCATAGTAAAAATTGTGGAACAAACATGGCAGCCTCCATGTATAGGACATAGCAGGTAGATATAGATGACTCATTCTAAGAAAATAAACACATAACAGTTATTCTAGTGAAGATATTACACATCAATAGAAATAATTTTGAATTATATGTCACATTTTTCTGCCACTGACCTATGATTTTTTTTACGCACTGTACAATTAAGCAAATGTTAATAAAATCATTTCTTTCACATGTTGTAATCTTTTTTTTTTTTTTTTTTTTAAATCAAAGATCAATGGTTTTTTTGGCAGGTTTTTTGTGTGGACATTTTTTGTCCATGAATGTCTCCAGAGGTGCAGAATGCATCAACAGAGTTGTTGTTTTTTGTTTGTTTGTTGTTGCTGTTTGTAATCTTATAACCTTTATTTTAACAGGAAGGTCCCATTGAGATGACAAGATCTCTTTTTCAAGGGAACCCTGGCCAATACAACAGCAGTCCAAGTTCCTTACAGACTCTCTTCATAACAACCATACAAAAAACATACAATATAAAACAAAATATCAACTTTCTAAAAGAAAGGACCGAGTGTCTTTGAACGTCTCTTAAAAACATGCCGTTTTCAGAAAATCTCAGCAGAGTTCTTCTAATCTGGGTTCAATAAATAAACTGTCTGGACTTCCTGTTCATACTTTTACTCTGTTAGTAGCATTTAACTGACCTTTCACGTACATTTCCGCAATTTCATAACAAATTCCCTCCAACCTGCCATTGTTACGAGTTTTGCAAAGCTTAAACAGTTATTGCTCCATACAGAGCTGTCCCTCATCTTCACTGTCATTATTTTAGACCTTTTCTGACACATGTCCTAGGACTCGAGTAGGGTTTATAAAATCTCAGATTACAGTTGTAATCTGAGATTTTATCAACCCTATTCTTGTAAACAGCACATTTTCAGACAATAAAAATGCCTGCATTTAAATCAAGCCGCTTATAATCAAGTAAACAACTCTGCCGATACTTTAGCAAACCCTTGAACCAGTCATGTCAATTATTTGCTTATAATCTGGTAGTTAAAAACAACAACAACAAAAACTGCAGAATAAACATGACTGGTTTATTATTTATTTATATGTTTATTATTTATTATTTATCCCTAAACTGATTAGAATTGATTTATTTATTTATTTTAAAATGACGCTAGCGGTTGTAGTTAAGCGGTAGTGCAGCTTTAAGAGCTGGCAACCCGGGAAGTAGCGGATCACCAGACAACTAGGCTAGCTAGCTAATGATTATACTAGCACAACAATAAAACCACTCAGGACATCCTCACATCACTTTACAAGGTCAGGCACGAAGTCAAGACTTAAAACCATCTCTCACGCAGATTAGGGCATATCTCGCTCAGTTTGAGGTGTTTTGACCCATAAAAGTTAATTTTAATCACGATGACAAATATGAGTTAGCTTAACTAGCTAGTTGCTGCTAACGCAAACAGACGTTACTGACAGTAATGTGACGTTTTCTGATCAAATATCTCTTTGAACCGGTACATATAACCAAGAAAAAGACGTGTCGCGGTAATAAAAGTTTTCCTTGAACTTTTTGGGGTATTTAGGATGAGCCATAATCGCAATCGGAAGCAGGAAGCTATCAGCTAGCTTAGTAAATAACTTTTCTTTGTGACTGCTGACTGACTGCGTGGACAGTTGTCAGCTGAAGGGAATACTGTAAAAACACACGCCGACGATAATAAACTGTGTAATAAATGTCAGTGTCTCGTGACGCACGCTTGTACTTTGTAATTACACACCGCCTGGTTATAAATGCTTATTGATAAATAGATATATTGTCTTGAGTTGCTCTGCTGTTTGCTCAACAAAGTAGCTAACGGGGAATCACACCAGCTTAATATATATATATATTTGGTTATAAACATGTTTCTCAGGTCTGTTACTCACTTGTATTTCTCTTTTTTTTTCTGAGTAGTATGGCCAGCAAGTCTGATGACTTTCCCTTGGTAGTGGGACACACTTTTAATGATCACAACCTTCATCATGCTTTTACCGATCACAACCTTCATCACTTTCCAGACATGAATCTAGAGAGGTAAAGACTGTTAGGATGGTGATTTTTTTTTCATGTAGCTATCATCTCAGCACAATGCAAGGAGTGTGTTGATGGAATTGTTTACATAATGCAGGATATACATGGATTACAATGCTACCACCCCACCGGAGCCAGAGGTGATTCAGGCTGTCACTGAAGCTCTTCAGGATGCCTGGGGAAACCCGAGTAGCATCCATGTAGCAGGTGAAGAAGATTTTAAGCCAAAATGTCAACAACTTTATGTTTTTAATTACATGTAGCAAATGCAAAGTAAACAGGGTCATCACCTGTGACTGTAGCTTTCCCTTTTAGGTGAATGGACAGGTTTTATGTGTTATAATAGCACTTTTATTTGCAATCCATAATGATGCATCTCAGCAAATGCTTGTTTTGCCAGGTGCTATGGCCAAAGCTGTTATCAATCAGTCCAGACAGAATGTGGGCAGAATGGTTGGAGGTAAAGCAGAGGACATTATCTTCACTTCAGGTGGAACAGAGGTAACCACAGCTCTTTCCTGGTATTGAAAGGCCAGAACATCAGAGTAATGGTTTATAGAAGACCCACCATCTTGCAGGCCAATAACCTGGTGTTGCACACGGCCGTGGAGCATTTCAAGAAGAATTGCAAGGCTGCAGATCAAGGTGAAGGACAACGAAACGGATGCATAGGCCTGCCACACATCATCACTTCCAATGTTGAGCATGACTCAATCAAAATCACAGCTAAGCACTTACAGATGGAAGGCAAGGCAGGTAAGAGAGCTCATTTTCATCTGTTACTTTTATCTGAGTGAGTCATTTCTTCTCTCTAACAGCTGAGATAAAGTGGCTTCGTCACATTCAATCCCTTTTCTGACTTGTTTTGTAGACGTGACATTTGTGCCCGTGTCTAAGGTGACGGCTCGAGTAGAGGTGGAGGATATTGTTGCTGCCGTGCGTCCCAACACCTGTCTCATCTCTGTTATGCTGGCCAACAATGAGACAGGAGTCATCATGGTAAGAGGAGAAAAAGGCTTTAAAAAGATTCAGTCGTGTAAAACTGATCCATGTATGCTGAAGCTTTTTCCTATGCTCAGCCAATCCAAGAGATTTGCCAAAAGATAAAATCTCTCAACAAGCAGCAGGAGCGGCTCAGGATCCTGCTCCACAGTGATGCTGCCCAGGCGGTGGGCAAAATCCCAGTGGATGTCCAGGAACTGGAGGTGGATTACCTTACCATTGTTGGACACAAGGTCAGGATTCTGCTGTGTAGGTTCCTCTTACAATTGACAAGAAGATCAAACTTTCACCAAGATTTTTATTTTGTTTGTTTCTTTTTCAAGTTTTATGCTCCTCGGGTTGGTGCTTTGTATGTGAACGGTCCTGGAACCAGAACACCGCTGCATCCTATGGTGTTTGGAGGAGGACAGGAAAGGAACTTCAGATCAGGGTAATGAAGTTTGACTCTCAAATAGAGGTCAATCAATATGTTTTTTTCTTGGCCGATACCAATTATTTGTAATCATTGAGGCCGATAACTGACATTAGAGCCAATATTCATTTGCAGTAAAATAAAAAAATATATATATCAAAAAACTGTAATAACACTATACTATCACGGAACTGTACTAACACTTATCACAGAACTGTAGAAACACTTCACCATCAGTGTAATAACATTTCACTATCATATAAGTTTAATAACACTTAACTATGACGGAAATGTAATAACACTTCACTGTCACATGAGTGTAATAACACTTAACTATCACAGAACTGGACTAACACTTCACTATCACAAGTGTAATAACACTTTGCTATCACAGAAATGTAATAACGCTTCACTATTACAAGTGTAATAACATTTCACTATCACATAGGTCTAATAACACTTCACTATCACATAACTGTAATAGCACTTCACTGTAACAGAACTGTAATAACACTTCAATGTCACATAAGTGTAAGAACACTTTACTAATACAAGTGTAATAACATTTCACTATCACATAAGTGTAACACTTCACTATTACTGAACTGTAATAGCCATTCACATTCACATGAGTGTAATGACACTTTACTATCACAGAACTGTAATAACACTTCATTATCACAGGTGTAATAACACTTTCACAGAAGTGTAATAACACTTAACTCTCAGGGAACTGTAATAACACATCACTGTCACAAGTGTAATAACATTTCACTATCACAGAAGTGTATAAACACTTTACTATCACAGAATTGTAATAACACTTCACTATTACGAGTGTAAAAACACTTTCACTATCACACAAGTGTTTTAACACTTCACTATTGAGCAACTGTAATAACATTTAACTATCACAAGTGTAGTAACACTGAACTCTCATGGAACTGTAATAACACTTCACCGTCACAAGTGTAATAACACTTTACTATCACATTACTGTTATAACACCAGGCCAGAGGACTACAGCTGTGAAACTTGGCTAACTGGCACATTTGTTTTCATTAATGAGGACGTACTGGTGAGACTGGTCTGAAATAATTGCAAGAAGTTTTTTATTTGTCACAAACATTTATATTCACATGTTCATGCAGACTTACAACACTTTTGGCATCGTCTTGATAAACAAGTGGTCCTGTGGCGATACAGATAGAAGGGATGGGCAGCTCAAGGCAGTTAAATGGAAGCTAATCGCTAATCCGCGGTGATTTCAGGTACTGTGTTGAGTGTGTGGACCTTTCTGTAACCATGTGTTTGTTAAAGACTGTGATGTTCAGTGCAGCTGTTGGTCATTGCTTTCTGGGTTCACCTTTATGTTCGCTGGACTCAGCAGCTTCTCTGTCTGCTGTCCGACCATTTTCCCCCACACACTCATCGGGAGAGTGTGTGCTGAAAGCCATTATCACTGGTGTGTGTGCTGAGCATGCCCCTCCAACAGCCCCATCTGATTGATTTAAATGTTGGATTTAACAGTTGATTTGCTGTTGATTCTGATTTATATAACCAATCAGATGCTGCTATGAGAGGAGCAATAGTCAATACACACAGAGAAGTGAAACCAGACCGGGAGGGAGACGGGTATCAGGGTCAAACTTAAAATGACACCGCAAGGGTTGTTTCTGGTAGAGGTAGTTGTATTTCGCTTAAGGTTGATATTGATAATCGTTAAAATGCTGGATATCCATGATGGTATTTGACGAGGCCCATTATTGTTCAACCCCAACTCCCAAGATCTGCCTGTTACATTAAGAAGTTCACAGAAAACGGGTGAAAATCAGAAACCCTGCAATAATCTCTTTTCTCTTTTACAGCACTGAAAACACAGCAATGATTGCCGGTCTGGGAAAGGTTTGTTTCCTGACTAGTATGTTGTATGTCACTGTAATTATAAAGTTTCTGCTGTAGAAATCTTGCTAAAACTCCTAAGTCCAAAAATGCTGAGACTTTGTACGATATAAATGAAAACAGAATACAATGATTATGAATCTCATCAACATATTTTATTCCCAACAACATGTCAGATAATGAGATATTTTACCATTTGATGGAAAATATGAGCTGGTTGTGAGTTGCTGAAGTTTTAGGAGAGGAATGTTGTCCCATTCTGGTCTGATCCAGGATTCTACAGACTCAACAGTCCTGGACCTTGTTTGCTGGATTCAATATCACGATATAATGAGCAGTTCATCTCTGTAACGATAAATGGACGCTAAATCGTTACGGATTGGATGGGAAGGAGTTACGCGACTACAGACGGTACATGTTGTTAACCATCTTAAACGAGCCGACCTGTAAATAGACGTTTATGAGAAGTACTGTGAAACTGAAATACAAACATAGAAAAGTACATATTAATAAATATTGATAAATATGTATATAAATTAATGAAATTAAGTTAGTTTGATTCTTATTTACATATGAGCAAATATTACTTTGTGTCCATGAAAAACACAGTGATGAGTGTGCATTAGTTGCACATACACGACTAGGGATGTAAGATTACTGATAAAACGGTTAACCGTGATAAAATTCCCAACAATTTGTAATACCGTTTCAAATTTTAATTATCGTTAAAATCGTGACTGATTACTGCACTTTGAAAAACTCACAGTGATGCTGCTCATTGGCTGAAAAGGAGCAACAGTCCCAGTTTAAAATGTTTAAATGAAAACATGGAGCAGGCAACAAAGGCACTCACATGGACAGTAATCTGGAGAATTTTATAAAAAGGACAAAGTAGACTTCTACACCCATTTTGGATATTTTTAATGATCCTGAGGGGTGATTTCAATAATATTGTGATAACATGAAGATAACAACAATAACCGTGATATGAAATTTTCATATCGTTGCATCTCTATACACAACTATTGATTAGCACGAATGCTAACTTAACATTGAAAAACCCATGGACAGGCTAACGCAATTAGCATTGCTATGGTTTCCAAAATATTTGACAAAACAACATTCCTTCAAGCGTTTATCACTTCATACTGACATCAAATTAACTTTACTTATCACTTAAAGACATATGCTATGTACAGAAAACGTGCAAAAGATGAAGAAAATCATTCGTTTGCAGTGCAGGAGTGTCACGCTGCATAAACTACGCAAAATCTAAGAGAGCAAAAAAGTCCTGTGCGGCAATTCAGCTGCCGGCTTTCATAAAGGTCCTGCGGTACCGTACATACCGACATGGGCAAAATGGCATCAGTTATCGCTGGAAATTTTGGTGTCAGTAAATGTTTGGTTTATCAACTCGGCCCTATTTCTGCTGCCATGATGCTCACGGTGTTCACAGACAGACATTTCTGGAAGTCTTCCTGAGTCCATGCAGTGATTTCCAGGAGAAAATCATGTCTGTTTTTAATGCAGAGGATCACCAGCATCCAGCCTTGTCCCATGCGCACAGAGATTCCTCCTGATTCTTTCAGTATTCTGATGATATTCTTTCCATCTGAGAGACTTGCTCCTTTTATACCCAGTCATGTTACTGACCTGTTGCCAATTAACCTGATTAATTGACAGATGCTCCTCCAGTTGTTACTTTTCCAGTCTTTTGTTGCCTCTGTTCCCACTTTTTACAGACATGTTGCTGCCATCAGATTCACAATCAGTGAAGATTTTCCACGAAATGATAAAATGTCTCAGCTTCATCATTGATATGTTGTTTATGTTCTGCTGGGAATAAAATATGTAGATGACATTTACTTATGATTTCATTTTGTTTTTATGACTTTTTAGATAGCATCCCAACTTTTTTGTTATTTATAGTTAAGTGTTGTTTCCGTGAGGCAGTTCAGGCTTCTCTTATTCATTTGCTCGTTGTATTTGTGTGTTTTAGGCTGCAGAACTTGTGACTTTGAACCTCTCAGATTATCAGAGTCATATGCGAAGCATCACACTTTACCTGGAAGAGCGACTGCAGGTGAGTTTGATTGAATTGAGGAACACCACATGAACTTTATTAGTGCTGATGTTATCTCACTGAGTGATACAGCTCATTTATTTAAAAGGAACTTTTTGTTTCTTGGCTTTAAAAATAGATTCTGTTGTTGCCCGCTCATGCAGTCATTACTGTCATGTGTTTTCCTTCTCAGAGTGTCTTTAAGGACAAGATCCGCTTCAACAGCCATTACCCCGGCTCTGATATCCTCCCTAACACATGTAACGTGTCCATCATGGGCCCGGCTTTACAAGGTGATGTCACGGCTCTCCTGCCTCTGTCCAGACAGCAGGAGCCAGTTCACGACCTCTGCAGAGCTGTTTGTAAACGCCAAAGCCTCTAAATGATTCATCTCCTTCCTGCTGTAGGCTGGAGGGTATTGTCCAACTGTAGGAGGCTGCTGGCAAGCATCGGAGCCGCCTGCCACTCAGATCGCGGACACAGGTAAAGAAGTCACTCTTTCACTTGCTGTGCTTTTGCTTGTACGTTTGTGGTTACGTAACCTTTCTTCCCGTCTGCGTCCGCCAGGCCCTCCCATATCCTGCTGAGCTGCGGCGTCCCCACAGACGTGGCGGCGAATGCTTTGAGGTTGAGCGTGGGGAGGGAGACAACTAAAGCAGATGTGGATGCAGTCGTGGAGGACCTGAGAGAAACCGTACAGCTGCTGGAGGACATGAACTGACGGCTTTAATTTGCACAAGTTCTTCCATGTATCAGATGAGGATGTAGAGTTTAACTTGCACTATATTTCTTTTAATTGTCACATGAATCAATCCTGTCAAATATATGAGATGTTTAATATGATTAATAAAGGAGGAGAACTTTGATATTATGTGCAGATTAATGCTCTGAATTTCCAGAAGAGTTGTTGATAATATTCCGCATGTATCAGCTGCTAATCATCTTTCTCTGTGATTAATTTTTTAAATTGTCCTGAGAAAACACTCTTTGTAATCCATCGTGCCTTGGCTCCGACTTCTCCCATTACTTAAGTTTCCGTGCAGCCTCAGCTCCCTCGTCTCTACCGAAGCGTGGCTGCATGTGCCAGCATATGGCCACTGCAGCACAAAGAGAAAGCAGGAGGCCACGAGCGCTGCGCCGCCACCCGTCTTTCATTACCTTTCTATCTCGCTGGCTCTGACCCCCTCCTCTCCACAGCAGCAGGGCTGGCCAGCTGGCTGGCGTTCGGGTGTCACTTTCCAGGCTCGGGAGGAGGCATGAAGCCTTTTTTTGTTATCATATGGGGGTTTGTGGATGGTATGTCACTGGGAAGCAAACTGCTCCTGCGAGTTTGCTCCGCGTATGCCGCAGTCCACCGTTAGCGGCCGAGGATGGTGCTTCATCGGGCCATTCAAGCAGCCCGGGAGGGGGATCTTGCAGCCCTAAGGGCTCTGGCGTCTTCAGGTCACCTCTCCCCAGCCATCAGTGATGCTCAAGGTGCAGGCCCGGTCCACCACGCAGCCAGGTGTGGACGTCTGGACTGCCTGCAGTTCCTGGTCTGTGACCTGGGGATGGCAGCTGATCCGCGAGCCTTGAACGGGGCCACGCCGGTGCACGATGCAGCGGCTACTGGCAACATCAAGGAGCTGCAGTGGCTTGTGGATAAAGGCGGCTGCAACGTGCAGGTAAGTTTATCCCTAAACAGAAAAAAACCTGCCTGAAGAGCTCAAATGGCTTCAACAGAAGCCACGTGTGCAGTTATATCTTCCTTTTCTTGCCTTTTCACAATGATCATAGAAAAGCACACAAAGAAATAAAAGATCCCTGAAGCATGATTGCAGTTCAGGGGCACATGCAACACAAATGGATCGTAAGTGGGCTTCACCAGTAAAATAACAGCAAAATAACCTAAAAATGATGATTTTAGTGCAAAGAAGTAAACGTACTTTATCACAATGTTTAGATGTTTAGACTTGATTAACTATCCTTTAACAAAAATTAGGGGGGGAACCTGAAATTTTTTCAGGAAAACAAGTGCACTTCTAATATTTTACCTCAGTTACACATATACCTGTAGTTGTCCTCCAAATTATTCATACTCCCTAATTAAAGAAAATACTAAATCATGATACTTATTCTTATAACTAATTTTACCCTCATAGCTCCCTAAGAAAAAGTTACGTTAAGCCTCTTAAGGGCACCTACTGGCCAGTGTCAGTTAATTAACCACAATTAAAAAAGCTCAATATGAAGTTGTTTCAAGATAAAATGCAAAAAAAAAAAAAAAAAAAAAAATGGGGGAAAAATTCCAAATTGAACAGGAATTGCAGTGCATTACAGAGAGGGAACTAAATTCCCTGCAAAAGACTGACCTAAATAATTAGCATGTGATCTGATTAATCAAAATGCTTGAAAAAAAAACAAACACCAAAATTACAAATTTGAGACCCTTTCACGCTCAAATAATCTCACATGAAAGAAGAAAAAAAAGATTGTTTACTTCATTGGATGTGTTAAGCATTTTTGAGTTTTTGAAGGACTCTGATTTGCTGAAATAACATTGAAGTCTATGGGCTTTTTTTCATCTCTGAGATAAAACGGGAGTCCCTTTTGAGTAAATGGTCTTATGTCATGGAAAACAGTTCAAACTACATCATTGAAGTGTAGAGCAAGTATGTGAGGTGAAAAAAATTTATCCTAAAAATTTATTCTGAAATGGCATTTGATTATAAAAAAGGTCTTTTTCAATGCAAGTCAATGTGGCACGGATTGGTACTAAGGGGTAAATGAGATGCATTTTTTTAGACACCTGAGAAAAAGAGTTAGACAAACCATCTTCTAGAATATCATGAGTCAAGCCAAAATGCACACCTGGACCAAGTTTTATGCTATTTGCATTAGAAGAAAAAAATTAACATAAAAGGTCATTCAGTACCCCTTCAGAAAGCTTAGGGAGCTAGGAGGGTTAAAAAAAAGTAATAAACGTTTATAAAAGTATAATATAGTGAAATAAATTATTCCCTTTGAATTGTAGTTGAAAATAATGTCTTTTTAAAAGAAACAAAGAGCTCTAATTTGTCTGGGACAGTTCTAAATTGAACAGTGAACCAAAATACCTGTCAACATGTATAGAAGTCTTATTGAACATTACAGAAAATACATGATTGCAGTGATTCTCTCAAAGTGTTACTCAACAAAATTTTAGCTCCATCATGCTTGTTTACTTATTTTATTTTTTGTTTGTTTTTAATATTTCTTTAGAACCACAATGTAGAATCAGTCATGATTTTCATAGAATTTGTATTTATTATCACTTTTGTCAATTTCAGCCTATTTCACTGACGGCTGATTTTTTCTTCTTTAATTGAAGGGTATGAATTATTCTGAGGGTGACTGTAAATATATATATATTTATATATTCTTTATGAAGTCAAAATGTGTAAAAAGATTTTAAAAAATTCTTAAATGACAAATGTAAATGATTTCGCAGCTATTTACTTATTTATAATGTTTTTATTGTATTTTACTATCTACATATTAAATTCTACATATTTAATTCTACATATTTACTCATTTACAGGTACATTATAACTTATAAGTCACAACAAAATCACAAAACATTTAACCAGGGCTATCTGCAGATGAAGGACATAATATTTCACATTATGATTATACAAACCTATAATTAGTAATTAGAAGTTATTTGAAACGTTCATGCACGTACATTTTTATGTACGTTCAGTTCAGATCACCTGAACTGACCCATCTTACAAACTGAACTCAGACAAACAGAAAAGATAGAACAAGATGACCTCCTTCCTAAGAGATGTTTTCTATTCAAACATAAAAATGCAACCTCATGCAACCTAGCCCAATCTTCTTTGCATGGAGACCTGTTTAACTGACATGCATGTCTTTGCTGTGGTTCCAGCTTCAGTGATCTGTGAAATGCCCCACAACGACATACACCACCCACTGTTTACCACCTCCACCTAAATGCAAGGCCTTTAAATGTCTGCTGTTTAGTACATGGAAGGATGAGTTTTATTGGCCAAAAAAGACGCCATTACAGCCCTCGTAATAAGAATCTCTGCAGCAGATTTGGGGGAAAACCAGGTCCATGGTGACTGTGTGAATGGTTCCAGGACAGAGATGCTGCAGGAGCCACAGCCCTTCACCTGGCGGCTCGGTTTGGTCGTGTGAAGGTAATCCAGTGGCTGCTTTCTGTCGGAGGAGAGGCCAGTGTGGAGACGAACTGTGGAGCTGTACCTGCTCACTACGCTGCAGCCAACGGGGATCTGACCTGTTTAAAGCTGCTCATTCAAGCGGCACCAAGGTAAGTTGATTCCTAACAGCTTTATATGGTCCAGACTTTGAAGTATTTTATCTGTAATTACGCGATGCCAGATCATGAATCCTGACTTTTTTTCTGGTGCAACAAGGAGGTTGACGTTTGTCATTCTGAGAGAAATTTTCTCATTAAGCCTTTAACCTTCGTTATTTCTCTATTATTTATTTTGCTTGTGTGACCATGACTTGCATATGTGATACTGGACTGTCAGACCGAGCACAGCCAGTGTTTGCTGCAGACCTCGCTGCAGATGCAGAGAAGATTCTGTGTGAAAGAGACAGTTACCCGCCCTTGTTGCAGCCAACCACAGATTTGCAGCCATAGCGAGACTGTTAAAAACGTGTATCTTGTCCCGGCTCAGACTGATCCTCCAAAGAATCCGGACTTTGTAGATTCAGTGTTTTACGCTCTCATTTGTTCAAGTTAATGTTGAATAAACCTTGTTAGATCTGAACTGGTCCAGAGTCCTAGTAATGATTCTTTGATTTGCAACGACAATCCACTGGGAATTATCTCCAGAATGATTCCCACTAAATTTACACAAATCTTTACCAAGTTCCCAGAGATTCGCTTTCACACTTTTTATGATCCTGTCCTTTTCATTCTTCATTCATTCATTCATTCATTCATTCATTCATTCATTCATTCATTCATTCATCCAGGGAGGGATTCAAACTTTAAATGTGCAGCATGTAACAAAGTCAAAGGTCATTGTGTGTGTATGTGTGTTTGAGGGGGTTAAACTTTAAATGTGCAGCATGTAACAAAGTCAAAGGTCATTGACAGAAAAAAAAAAAATAGGTATTGTCAAAAAAAACTGAGTTTCCATTGGTGTCCAATCCACTTTACTAAAATAACTTTTATTTTTATTCTCGTAGATTCAGCCATTCATACCTGTTGTTGTCTATCCACATACATGGCAGCGGCCATATTTTACTACGGTGTCTCAGAACAGACAAGCATCTGTGTGTGAAGCTTTAAAACTGCAGTAGCAGTTTAGTATGATAGGAGCTAGAGCACCATTTGAGGTAAGTAACACCTTAAAAGGACCATAGAAGAAGACAGTACAGGTGTACACAATGCTTATCTGTAGTTAGGGCAATAATTCAATAATGATGTACATTGATCGATCGATGTGCGCAGTAGAAAAAACAAAGGGTTGATCAAAGGTTTGTTGACAGTTTCCCTTCCTTTTTTATTACGGCCTATCATGTAACTTCATACTACAGTCATTACCTCTTCCCCCACCAATCAAAAACGCAGACCCAGGCTTGCTCAGTCACCATATACATATATATATTATATAGAGAGAGAGATGAATAGATATATAGCTGTAGATATAGAGATATATAGATATACAGTAGATATATATAGATATATCGTCCAGCCTTGCCTGTAGTCATCATTTCACTTAAGGCCACTGTATCCACTCTTACAAATGAAAACACGTTCATGTCTGTAAAAAGTTTGACCCGACACCACGGTCTATTCACAACTCTGCTTTTTTCTCTATTTTACCATAATTATAATCTGTACACTCTGGACCTTTAAAGAATCAAGAATTTTTTAAAGAACTGAGATTCAATTCAATCTATTAATTGAATTTAATAGAGCCTAGAAAGAGATAGAACAAGATATCCTCCTTCCTAAAGGTGTTTTATATTCAAACATAAATGCAACCTCATTTATTAAAATAGCTTTTTCACATTTCACATGACCCCTGTGACTGTTTTCCCCTGGGTCCTATGTTTACACCCCTGGTGTAGATCAGAACTGATATTAAAATCAATCCAGTTAATTTTTGTCCAATTATAATGTAGTTATAACAAATCCATTAAGTGATCCACATTAGTCCAGTTAATAATTACTGTGTTCATATTCACTCATTATAAAAAATAACTGCTTTGCTAAGCTACTAAAGCTAAACCTCAGAATGCATCAAACTAACATACTTCATCTTGAGTTGCACAAAGCAACAGTGGAGAGGAACCCCACCCCTTTTAACAGGAAGGAAAACCTTCATTAGAACCAGAGCCAGGAAGGAAAACCTCCATCAGATCCAGGAGTGGGGGGTGGAGAGGACAGGAAAGAGGGTCAACTAGCAGCAGAACTCTGAACCAGGGAATCCTGCTGAGGAAGAAGAAGAGAAACACAAAGGAAAGACAACAACGTCAGATATTTCCACACGGAGAGTAAAGAGAGCAAAGAGGAGCCCAGTGCATCATGGGACGTTCCCCAGCAGCCTCGGCCTGTAGCAACAGGACTATGGGAGTGATAAGGGTCACCAATAAGATTTATCAGGGGGGAAATTGTGAGGATGATCTGCTTCCTGAAGCCAAACTGGGAGCCTCTTCCACAGAGAGGGGTCAGATGGTCCTGCCTCCCATTCTACTGTTAGTACAGCAGTATATTATATTATCGGTACAAATCATGAATGTTTTCTTTATTATGCTGACATTAACCGTAGTCTTTATCTGGAACTAGTCAGTAGAGGAGGTGGTCATGTTTTGGGAGGAAGGATAAAACGGTTGCACTCGTTGGCTCTGTGTCAGTCTGGTTCACCTTTTGTTGACCCCAGCAGGTGATATTCTGCAGTCAGCTGAAACTGGTGACCCAAAAGGACTGGTGTTGTCTAGTAAAACCACAGTGACAGCTTGTTGAAAAGCAGCAGGTTTTGTCTGTATTATTCCTTTATCATAAACATAAGCTTGAGTAAGTTGAATATTTATTTGATCAGGGACAATGCTACAGTGACATTACTCAACAAGAGAAGGGATATATGCCAGGTTTTTAGCAAAAAATGCTTTTCCCCCTGTAGTCCCACGGGTTGGTGTTACACATGCAAAATATACATTATACACTAAAATGATTCAGACATTTAGTCACCTCAATAACAATAACACTGTGCACACCACACTCACTACTACATAAAGATATGTTAATGGAAATTGGGATAAAGACAAAATTTAAAATTCTCCACCAATAAATCTGTTCTCTCATCCATCCCATAAAGCTAAACACTGACACAAGTAACAGACAATATATGTGACTCCTCTTGGTTCACTTTCTTTTTACAAGAGAGTCTGATTATAATTCACATGATGCTCGGCTCAGATCCTCACATGTGACCAGCAGCAAGCTGTGAATAATACATACAGCAGCTAAACATCGCTGATCACATGTCGGCCCTGCAGCTGTCAAAGTGCAGCATGTATGTTGATGAAAGAGAAGCCCTGCGGGTCAAACAGGAGCATCGATCGATGAAAAGGAACTGAATGAAAGTGCTGTAGGATCCAGAGATTGTGGCGTTGTTCTTAGAAAGTAGATCCAAAGAGAGGCCTTCATCAGCCTGGTGTGCGTTCACATTGTGTCCATTTCTGTTATTTATTCATCTTGAACTAAAAGTATTAGATTTTCATATTAAAACAAGCTGTAACTTCCTGGTTTACTCTGTTATCTTGATCGTCTGATGTTTACAACCCAGATTCTAAAAAGATTAGACCATTGTGTAAAATCTAAATAAAACAGAATGAAATGATTGACAAATGTCATGAGGTAATATTTTATTCGCAATATAACAGAAAAATTTAACAATTTATTGAAAGTGAGGCTTTTTTTCTGTTCTGTCTTCTGTCACAGAGAGAAATATTGTCTTATTCATGTTCTGATCAAGAACAGTGGCTCACAGTCCTGCTCTCTGTTTTTGGGTTTCTTGTTTCATGATGCTGGTGAAAGGTCTGGACTGCAGCCAAACCAGTAACTTCACTGGACTGGTAGCAAAAATGACCCACTATGGGCTCCTGAGCAAGGACCTTAACCTCCAACTGCTCCACGGACACCTTTATATGGCAGTCCACTGCCCTGTGTAACTAGGATGGATTAAATGCAGAGAAACAATTGGGATAAATAAAGTATATACTGACATTAATATTATTAAAGTTAAAGTTTTTTATAGAAAACATCCAAAAACTGCAGCTAGCCAAATGTGTACCGAGGGAAAAAAAACATGAATAAAACCAATAAAAAAAATTCCTTAATTTAACTGAAATTAAAAGCAAACACACATTTGGCGCACAAAATAATAAAAACATTGTTGTTCAAAAAGGAGTTTTGGAAGAAGTTTAGAAAAACCGATCAGGTTTAAAACCTTTTAGTCAAAGACAACTTAAAGGCCCACAATGGAACTTTTGGCAGTTACTGTATCTAAAGCCGCTTTCAGACTTGCGTTGCGGAACATGAGCAGTAGAGTTCATCCGCTCTTAAAACGGACTCATTGGTGCTTTCAGACATCAGGAAATGTTGCGGAAAAGTCAGCACAGCCCCGCTCTCCCTTCAACTCTGTCCGAAACATTTTCTTGTGTTGCGATGTGCCGCAACATTTCCGCTCTTCTGACATGGTGACCAGCCGGTACATGTCCGCTACATCTCTGAGGTAAAAGTTCGGAACGCATGTCTGAATGCAGATGTTATAAAGGACAGAGTCCACAATGTTACCGCTTTCCAGCGCAAGTCTGAAAGGGGCTTCAGCTACGTGCTCCCTATCGACGGCTAAACTAGTGTCCATCTTGCATCGTAACTGTAACTGTAGCCGTGTCTCAAACCGCACACTTGCCCGAGTGCACTGGAATTCAGTGCGTAGTGCGCACTGTGTACTTCTTCTGTAGTGCACACTATTGTCACTAAATGCTGACCCAAACAGAGCACTGCACTTACAGGAAGTGACGGACCAGCATTGCCCGCTAAAGTGAGCTAACTTAACTGAGCCGGTATAATCACGGCTTCAAATAAATGACCAGATCATAACTGTCATCAGGGAGTGAACAGCTTGGTAGCATGCCACAATAGACATTAGTAATTATGTCTAAATCATTTCATAAACGTTACTTAAATCAGTACAATACCGCCTCCGATGCAGCAGGGGTCGCCACCGCTTCGTTCACCGCCATTATTCAGCTCTGAAAGCAGTTCGAAAGTCCCGCCTCTTCCACTATATCAGCAACATGGCGTCCGTTTGGTGCGAGTAGTGTGCTTCGTTTTGCACTTCGTTTTTGGCTGTTATTAGGGCAACATCCTGGTACTTTCAGTGCACTGAATTGTCGCTTAAATGACACCATGTGTGCACTACACACTCAAAAACAGTGTTTGAAGTGCTCAAGTGCACGGTTTGAGACACGGCCTGTGATTCACTCCAGCTAGTAAAAGATGGTCTTATCTTGACTCTTGTTCTGTCCCTTCCTCTCTTCCTTTTCCTCTCTTCCTCCGGTAATGTTTCCTTGTGTTTCTTTGCTGAATCCTCCATGATGAGCGTTCAACACACCCGCTGTGTTCATATCCGTTTATATCCGTTTGCCAGTAAGTGACGTGGTGCACAACCAATAGTTGGCTGCAACGTAGACGGCCCCGTCCCAGATACAAAACTTACATACTGCAGTTTCTGAGCCCCAGGATGCAGCTGGGCGGTGACGGCTCAAAAATGCACATAATGAATGTTGGTGTGCATCACAACGAGTCAGAAACGCAGATTTTTAAGGTCTAAAAGTTACGTTGTGTATCTTTTAATTAAACGTTCACTGTCATTTAACAAAATTTCTTGACACAATACACCATTACTTGATAAGAACGATAGAGAATTTAAAAAAATTATATATAGATATAGATAGATAGAGATATAGAATTGAAAGCCAGTGAATACAACGTGTTTTAATGAGATTTAACAACAACAGAAGATCAACATATCTGAGTGATCTACATGGAGCATGTAGCTGAGTTACTGAAGTGAAATAAACACAGGAGAGAGATGTTCGTGCTTTCTTGTTCGTGTTAAAAGTTGCAACGTGCAATATTCTGGAGTAACTGCAGCTCTATATAACTATCTTTATACTCTTTACTGCTGCTTCTCAAAGCAAGAATTTGAGTCAAATATGACCCCTAAATCTTTAACGTAGGGACTTACATGGGCCTCTGGCTACCCAGATCAAGAAAAGGTGAACTGCAGGTGCCACTGGGCCCAAATTATTAATATGCAGCTACCAGATTCTTCTACAGCAAAGCCATGCTGCAGTTGGAAGTTTAGCCTGGTCTCTCTGAAATATACAAAGCTCTCCACGAGAAAGACATACATCTGCAAATTACTTTCTGCATTCATGTTGCCTTTCTATTTGTACAAGTTGCCAGTTCTATCAGCACTATGCAACTCCACACCATCAGAGATGTAGGCGTTTGAACTGAGTGCCGACAAGCTGGATGCTCCCTCTTCTCTTTTTTCCGTTAGGGATGTAACGATATGAAAATTTCATATCACAGCTATTGTGACCAAGATGATCACGGTTATCAGTGTTATTGCGGTACTATTGAAATACCCCCCCAGCATCTTTAAAAATATCCAAAATGGGTTTAGACGTCTACTTTGTCCTTTTTAAAGGGCGAAAAATCTCCAGAGAACTGTCCACGTGGGCGCCTTTGTTGCTTTTCACCATGTTTTCATATATTAAATAATGCAAACTGGGACTGCTGCTGCTTTTCCAGGCAATAAGAAACATACCAGTGAGTTTATCAAATGCAGAAATCAATCACGGTTTCAAGGATAATTAAGATTTGAAACGGTATTACCAATTGTTGGGAATTTTATCACGGTTAACCATTTTACCGGTAATCGTTACATCCCTATCGTCCAGTGAACGCAGCATCCATGACTTCCCACTTCCCAGTTCTACCACTAGACAGTTGTCCACTTTGCTTCAGTCCAGTTCAAATGAGCTGTGGTCCAGAGAAGAAATGGATCATGGTTCCTGTTCAAGCTTGGTTTTTTCTATCTGCTAGACCTTCAATCTGATATCATGTAGACTCAAGTATTTTTAGATTGCTGAACCTCTTTCCATCTCTACCTCTGAGAGGCTCTGCCTCTCTAACGTGCTCCTTTTTTATACCCAGTCTTGTTGCCAGAATGTTCCTCCACCTGTTTAGCTGTACTAACATTTACTTTTCCAGCCTTTTGTTGCCAATGTTCCAACTTTTTAAAGAAATGTTGCTGCATATAATTTATGATGAGCTAATATTGTATCAGAAAGTGGCAAAACTTTCACACTTTCATTAATTGGTTTTCTATGTATTTTTATGGATAAAATCTTGGTTTATTTTACTTGCAAATAATTGTTTTTTTGTTTTTATTTACAACGTTTATAGCTCTCCAACTTTTTGGGAGACAGATGGCATAAAATTTCCCTTCAGAATTTCCCTTCTGGTACAAATAAAGTATTTTTCATTTAATGTCATTCATAAATCTGGTCCCCTGTGCAATTTTTCTGTTAAATAAATCAACAAATAGCAGAAATGTCTCTGCCACATCAGGCAGAACAGTATAAAAACTGATCGTGTAGAGCATGAAACAGCAGACGGATATAACTGAAGCTCTTACGTCTTTGTCTCTGGCGTGTTTTGAGCACAGGTGTGTGAACCACCAGACAGGTATCGGTGCTACCCCCCTGTACCTGGCCTGCCAAGAAGGGCACCTGCATGTTGTTGAGTACTTGATGAAGGACTGTGGCGCTGACGTCCACCTGAGGGCCCACGACGGCATGACCTGCCTGCACGCTGCTGCTCATATGGGCCACCAGGCTGTGGTGGTGTGGCTGGTCAGTAGAGACGCGCAGAATCACGTCACCTTTCCGTCGAGTGTTTCCTACATGTCCTGTTCTCTCTGACACCCTGAACAGGTGACCTGCACTGAGGTGGACTTGTCCTCCCAAGACAGAGAAGGAGCAACTGCTCTGCACTTTGCTGCCAGCAGGGGGCACCGTTGCATCTTGGAGAAGCTTCTTCACATGGGTTCAAAAGTCATCAAAGATTACTGGGGAGGAACCCCTCTTCATGATGCTGCAGAGAATGGAGAGCTGGAGGTTGGGCCCAACTCTATGCCATACATGTTATAATTGTTCACAAAACACACTGTAGTTCTACACAAACTGTTACTTTCTGGTCAAGTTACATTGTCCTGTTTGACCCCTCAGTGCTGTAAAATCCTGTTGGCCAATCAAGCAAACCCCACAGATCAAGACATTGACGGCTTCACAGCAGCAGACTTGGCAGAGTACAACGGACACTCTGAATGTGCCAGATATCTGCGTGCCATCCAGAAAAACGTAAGTCTGTTTCTGTCCTGCAGACTTTCCTGCTCTGTGTCCGGTCTTTGGGCCTTTGCCCAGCTGTTTGCATTGACATGAAAATCAAAGCTCAGACTGGGGAGTGCCGTCAACAGCACACATCTGGAAGATCTTTGAACCCATGAATCATTTTCTTAATTTGTTGCATGTATTTCATTCCGGTCAAGGCTGTCATTCTCCTGAGCTATTCTCCTCCACTCAGCTTGATTGCTTTGCTCTTAGTTTAAGAGGTCTTAGAGGATGGAGGATGAAGGCTTTCGTGTTTAACAGGGCATTACAGACAATGATGGCGTGACTTCTGGAGAAGATTCTTTGCTCTTTGAGATTAGCTCTTTTGTGTGGAAAGCTGGACGCTCCTGAATGCAATGAATATTTTAGCGGTAACACACCTCCACATGAGATCTTGCTTGTTTTGCTTTTGAAAAACTACTTAATGATTTGAGTGGAAGAATCTCTAAGGACCATGGCACAAAGAGGTTTTGGGAACCCATCTGTGTCACACTTTAACCTCCTCTTAATGAGGCCTTCTTTTCTGCTTCCCGTCTGAAATGACAAAACCAAAATGATAAAAATTACTTCTTCACAACTACAAGAGGTGTACTGTATGTATAATCTTGTTTTCTACAGAATTTCCCCTTTTAGCTGAGACATGTAATATAGATTATTAAAGAAGTATCAGGATCAAGATATGTGTTACTGTGTCAGAGTAAATTCATCTGAGACACAGTAGAAAATATGAATGTTATCTCCTCCTAAAAGAAAATCACATTTCTTTCAGTGGAAACCAGAGAATAGCAGCCCAGTTCATCTAGGAATGAGTAAACTAGTACTAGGAATGAGTAAATTAGTCCCAGGAATTAATAAAGTAGTCCTAGGGATGAGCAAAGTAGTCTTAGGAATGAACAAAGTCGTACTAGGAATAAGAAAAGTAGTACTAGGAATAGATAAAGTAGTCCGAGGAATGAGTAAAGCAGTACTAAGACTGGGTAAATTAGTACTAAGAATAAGTAAATTAGTCCTAGGAATGAGTGAAGTTGTCCCAGGAATGGGTAAAGTAGTACTAGGAATTTGTAAATTAGTCCCAGGAATTAAAAAAGTAGTCCTAGGAATGAGTAAAGTAGTTCTATGAATGAATAAAGTAGTTCTAGGCATAAGTAAAGTAATTCTTGGAAGTAATGTAGACTTAGAAATGGGCAAAGTTATCGTAGGAATGAGTAAAGCAGTACTGGGAATAAGTAAAGTAGTCCTAGGAACAAGTGATGTAGTCATAGGAATGAGTAAAGTAGCTAATGTGTGAGATGAGGAACTGTACAACAGTGGAAGGTAAAAGTGAAGCTCAGCAGTTTTCCAGGTGTTTTAATAGGAGGTGTTACGCAGGTAAATATCTCAGGAAGCACTTGGCTGATGATGATGATGATGATGATGGACACCTCTATCAATGGTCAGTCAGGACAATCCAGGGATAGCTCCCACATTCACCTTAGAAACACCATGAGGACCCAGAAAGAAGTGAAGCCCAACGTAGTAAATGATAGGAAGATGAATACTTAACGATAAACCCCCTTCATCTCCATGGAAACCAGCAGGACCTTCATGATCCATTTCAAACAAAGGCAGAGTCATAGTTGAACACATTAGCAGTGTTTTTAGAGCTGAATATAAAAACTGATTTGTGATTGGCTGCTAGCTGCCAGAGTTTCTGTCCCACAGTGATGAGACAGACATGTTTGTAACCAGCAGAGTCTCTGCTTTCATACCACACCTGGTTTATGTGGAGAAATGATCAGCAGCTCTAAAGTGGACAGCGCTGTTCTCGTGTTTTTCTTTACATTCCCATATTATTGTTGGGGTTTGAACTGCGTTTGGTTTGGATGCTGATGCTTGGTAGAGTTGTTTAGCTGAGTTTCTCCAATCATGTTGCTATGCTACATGTTAGCATTGATGCTTCCTGGTGTCTTCAGACATCAACTGAACTGCATGTACGTATCTCATGCCGAGCCCTTTATAGCGGGCTCTCATTAGAAGAGGTTAACCTTTAAACCTCACAGCTGTCCACCTGCAGCGGGTAGTTATTGTTTTTTTCCTGTAATGCTTTCCTGTGATGCAGACTAAACACCGATGCACATGGGGTAACCACAGCTGTCGGTCAATTGAGGCCATGAATAAGTCAGCAGGGAAGGGTAGCACTCAAACATAAAGAGCATCAGCGAGGCGTGGTTGCCGAGCTCCCCCTTCAGAAATAATCCACCCGTCAACAATGGGGAACTAATTAGCGCAGGGGCCGCGGCGGCGTCAGACGCAGCCAGAGCCGCCGCCAGCTAAGGGCCTATCAGTTACCCCTCTCCTGCGGCTCAGGTGGAGGGCCCAGGGGCCGAGCCCGATATGGGATCCACAAGCTTGAGTTTCACGTTTTCACCGTTGTGATGCCCGGGACCAGCAACTCTATCCCTCCGAGGAGCTGGAGAGCAGGATGTCGTGGACTTCAAACAAATGTTTGATTGTGTGTCACTTCTTTTTTCCAGTGACTTGAAAGTGCTATGATTGTCACCTCTGGATGCTGTGATAGCAGGCACAATGAGGTATCATGTTTCTTGGCAATTTATGAAGTGGATGCACATGCTGGATGCGAACAAAGAGGTCACCTTGACAGCAAACCTGAAATAACATGTAGTTGATTGATTCCTCATTCATTTGAGAAACAGACTTTGTAACGCTTGAAAAGCTGCCGTGCCAAAGATGAGCTGCACAAGACAGAAGACATTCCTTAATTACATCTCTGCCGGTGGTTCATGTTTGCACAGATCACAGGTTTCATCGCTTCTAAAGTGTCAGTCAGATAATCTCATTTCCGAGCAGCGACCTGAATGGAGCAGGACGCTGACCGGACAGATCTGTGAGCTCGTCCTTGATGTTTGGATTGCTCGCAACGAGGTCAGACTTCATCAGCGCTATCAGTCTCATTGTGCATCTCAGGCACAGCTGCAGTGTGCATGGCGGGAGCGGCACTTCAGACTGGGACAAAGATGCTCTTCTTATAGGATTTAGGTATTTGTAGAGTTCTTGAACAGAGGAAACACATCGTCTTTCCCATCTATTGCGGGTTTGCTGGGACATTAAATACTAGATACCACAAGAAGCAAAACACATGCTGTGAGAACTCTGCACTGGTTTATATTCTAAAAATGAAATAAATGACAGAATCTAGACCGAAAAAAGCTTCTGAGGCTTCTGTTATAAAAATACACTGTATTACCACAAGTATTCGCTCACCTGCATTGACTCACATGAGCTGACATCCCATTCCTTATCCATAGGGTTCAATATGACGCTGGTCCACCCTTTGCAGCTAGAACAGCTTCAACTCTTCTGGGAAGGCTGTCCACAAGGTGTTTATGGGAATTTTTGACCATTCTTCCTGAAGTGCATTTGTGAGGTCACACACTGATGTTGGACCAGAAGGCCTGGCTCTCAGTCTCCCCTCGAATTCCTCCCAAAGGTGTTCTATTGGGTTGAGGTCAGGACTCTGTGCAGGCCAGTCAAATTCGTCCACACCAGACTCTGCATCCATGTCTTTATGGACCTGCTTTGTGCACTGGTGCACAGTCATGTTGGAAGAGGAAGGGGCCAGCTCCAAACTGTCCCCACAAAGTTGGGAGCATGGAATTGTCCAAAATATCCTGGAGCATTCAGAGTTCCTTTCACTGGAACTAAGGGGCCAAGCCCAGCTCCTGAAAGACAAGCGCACACCATAATCCGCCCTCCACCAAACTTAACACTTGGCACAGTGCAGTCAGACAAGTATCGTTGTCCTGGCAACCGCCAAACCTAGACTCCTCCATCAGATTGCCAGATGGAGAAGCATGATTCGTCACTTTAGAGAACACTTCCACAGCTCTACAGTCCAGTGGCGGCTGCTTTACACCACTGAATCCAACGCTTTGCATTGCTCTTGGTGATGTATGGATGGATGCAGCTGCTCAACCATGGAAACCCATATCGTGAAGCTCTTTGCACACTGTTCTTGAGCTGATCTGAAAGCCACATGAAGTTTGGAGGTCTGTAGGAATTGACTCTGCAGAAAGTTGGCTACTTCTTCGCACTATGCGCTTCAGCATCCGCAGACCCCGCTCCGTCAGTTTACATGGCCTACCACTTCGTGGCTGAGTTGCTGTCGTTTCCAAACACTTCCATTTTCTTATAATATAGCTGGCAGTTGACTGTGGAATATTTAGGAGCGAGGAATTTCACGACTAGATTTGTTGCACAGGTGGCATCCTATCACAGCTCCACACTGGAATTCACTGAACTCCTGAGAGCGACACATTCTTTCACAAATGTTTGTAAAAACAGTATTAATGCCTATGTGATTCATTTTATACACCTGTGGTCATGGAAGTGATTGGAACACCTGATTCTGATCATTTGGATGGGTGAGCAAATACTTCTGGCAACATAATGTATATCTATATTTTGGACTTCCGCTGGGTCACTTCCCATGTGACCCTGTGGAAAAACAAAGCAGGGGTGGCTCCTTTTTTTCTGTCACGTGTGGTGTGGCGCTTTGGTTAAAAGGCCTTGCATGGCAATGACACGCTATCACGTAGGAGCGCTATCCAGTTAATACTCCGCCTCCAGGGTAAGGGAACAGTTTGCTGTGGGGATGCAACGTGAAATCACCACATCCGTACCGAAACCAACCCGACCCAGACCTGTGGGTGGAAACAGGACTAAAGTGACTACACCCCCTGTTAAAACATAAATTAACTGTGTTTTATCACATCTTTGATAAGCTGAGTTCAATTTCTCTAGCCACATCCAGGCTGAATTACTGCCACACCTGCTCTCAATCAAGAAATCACTTAAACAGGACCTGCCTGACGAAGTTAAGTAGAACAAAAAAATCCTCAAAAGCTAGACATCATGCTGCGATCCAAAAAAATTCAGGAACAAATGAGAAACAAAGTAACTGAGATCTATCAGTCTGGAAAAGGTTACAAAGCCATTTCTAAAGCTTTGGGACTCCAGTGAACCACAGTGAGAGCCATTATCCACAAATGGCAAAAACATGGAACAGTGGTGAACCTTCCCAGGAGTGGCTGGCCAACCAAAACTACCCCAAAGAGCACAGCGACGACTCATCCAAGAGGTCACAAAAGACCCCAGAACAACATCCAAAGAACTGCAGGCCTCACTTGCCTCAATTAAGGTCAGTGTTCATGACTCCACCATCAGAAAGAGACTGGGCAAAAATGGCCTGCATGGCAGAGTTACAAGACCAAAACCACTGCTGATTAAAAACAACATAAAGGCTCGTCTCAGTTTTGCCAGAAAGCATCTTGATGATCCCCAAGACTTTTGGATAAATACTCTGTGGACTGAGGAGACAAAAGTTGAACTTTTTTGAAGGTGTAGGTCCCATTACATCTGGTGTAAAAGTAACACAGCATTTCAGAAAAAGGAACATCATACCAACAGTAAAATGTGGTGGTGGTAGTGTGATGGTCAGGGGCTGTTTTGCTGCTTCAGGACCTGGAAGACTTGCTGTGGTAAATGGAACCATGAATTCTGCTGTCTACCAAAAAATCCTGAAGGAGAATGTCCGGCCATCTGTTGGTGACCTCAAGCTGAAGTGGACTTGGGTTCTGCAGCAGGACAATGATCCAAAACACACCAGCAAGTCCACCTTTGAATGGCTTAAGAAAAACAAAATAAAGACTTTGGAGTGGACCAAAATTCCTCCACAGTTATCGCAAATGCTTGATAGCAGTTGTTTCTGCTAAGGGTGGCCCAACCAGTTATTAGCTTTAGGGGGCAATCACTTTTTCACACAGGGCCATGTGGGTTTGGATTTTTTTCCCCCTTTAAAAATGAAAATCTTCATTTAAAAACTACATTTTCTGTTTACTTATATCTTTGTCTCACATTTAACTGTAGTTTAACCATAACGCCATTGTTAAACCCTTTAACATTTATTTTATATTTATTTTCAGGCTAATTTTTTTTTTTTTTTTCATTTTTTCATTTTTCACCTCTCTAAACGCCTCAAGGGGCTATTTTTTAAACTAAATATAACTTTGTAAAAGTGTTCCATATTCAACCTTTAAACCTCAGAAAGTTTCACAGCAGTTTGAGCTGCTATATTATGGATATATGGATATGGATGGCTATATTTTTACTCCATGTGGCGTCTGCCTCAGACAGTACCGATCTGAATGACGTGGTCTGTGTTGCCACATGATATTGCAGCCTGGACTGTTTGCAGCAGACCACAGAGATGAGATGCTCGATGAGTTTTAGATGGTGAAGAAGTAGAACACTGGCTGCCTACATGTACTTCTTATAATCTTGTTTAACCTTTTAAAACCTGTGAAATTGGGAATGAGGGGTTGCTGAGAGCAGACGGTGCCAAACTGTGACAAATGGTCATTTTGGAGACCTTCCCCCAACTGTGGACTAAAACCTCTCATTTTGTTCTGCTTCACTTCAACAGATTTGGTCTTTGCACAGATGATGTTCACATGTCGATCTGACAGAGGTTTAGAATTACCGCTGCATCATTTCAAGGAGATTTTCAGATTAATCCTGAAAGTCTTTGTTTCATTTACAGTAGGCAAGCCTGGAACTTTTTTCACTTGTGCTATGTGCCATCTTTGGGGGAGTGGATAACCCAGTAGTTAATGCTGTCGGTAGGGATGTAACGATTTGAAAATTTCATATCACAGTTATTGTAACCAAAATGATCATGGTTATCATTATTATTGTGGTATTACTGAAATACCCTACCAGGATCTTCAAAAGTATCCAAAATGGGTCTAGACGTCTACTTTATACTTTTTCATTTTTAAAGGGGGAAAATCTTTGGAGAAATGTCCATGTGGGTGCATTTGTTGCTTTCCACCATGTTTTCATAAATTAAATAATGCAAACTGGGACTGCTGCTGCTTTTCCAGGCAATAAGAAACATACCAGTGAGTTTATCAAATGCAGAAATCAATCACAGTTTCAACGATAATTAGAATTTGAAACGGTATTACCAATCGTTGGGAATTTTATCACGGTTAATCATTTCATCAGTTATCGTTACATCCCATTCCCTACCTGTGGGCTTTGGTTTGGATAACCTGGGTTCCAGTCCCTGACAGGGCACTAGGTGAACCACTATGGGCACTTGAGCAAGGTCCTTAACCCCCACCACCTGCTCCCTTGGTGCTACAATTGGTAGCCCACTGCTCTCTTGTTAATCCAGAGATTAGTTAAAAGCAGAGCTGAATTTCCCAGTCTGAATTCAAAAATTGATTATTCATTCAAATTGTTATTCATTATTATCTTTGTTTACTAGGGATGATCAATATGGCTTTTTTACCGTTATCTGATATTGTCCAATTCTTAATTCGTAGTAGTAGTAGTAACCTTTATTTTCCAAAAATAAAATTAATTGAGATTAAAAAAACCCTCTTTTTCAAGAGTGACAAGCCAAGACATCAGCGTAAAATCAACAGCATAAAACACATAAATTTCGGATTTTAGATTATTTCCGATATCCAGTGTCAGCTGATAGCGATATATCCAGATAACTGAGGTTGTAACTCTCATATTTTGAAAAATACAACTACATTCTGATTTGAGAGCAAAGATCCCAAAATATCCTTAACTCAGCCAGAGGAGCTCATTTTGGACATCTGGCTGCCAGATATCAGATACTAGCAGGTATTAGCCAACATGTGGCTAATTATAATGTTTCTGACAACTTGGTTACTTAACCAACCAGCACCGCCCCTTGATACATGTAGATCACGCAGGCTGCGTGGGGCCTCAGGATACCAGGAGGGCCTCTATTAGATGGTTCGTTGTAAGAAAAAAAAAGAAGAAGTATAACATCTCAGCACTGATATAAGCACATGGCGTGACCTCACTGTGGCCCCCCGAAAACTGTTTAAAAGTCACAATGAGACGGATCACGTCTCTCCTGCTGCAGGGCAGGTGATGTATGTGCCTGCATGTGATTGTCTGCCAGAAATTGATTAAACAGCAGCGGGGCACAGCCTCCCATGCTGCACCCCACTCTACTTCGGCGTCACTGCCGCAACCCAGTTTCACGCGACATTAGCCCCTGACCAAAACTGTGTTTTTGTGACATGTTAGTGGTTTAATTGATTAATTACTATGAGTTGTAACGATTTTCAGGGATGTTTTACTGTCCTGGCTGCGTGTTGCCTTTTGACATCCAAATAATATGATTTATGTGTTTAGTCATAAGTAAAATGTCATTTCAATGGATGTTAATTTCTTTGAAGTGGATTAAGGTAAAATAGGCTTCAGAATAGTGGCATTTACTTGCCATAAACTGAAATACTCCTGTAGTTGTCAATTAAAAGAAAATAACTTTTAAATGACTACAGTTTATCAAAAATCATATAGATTTCTGGTAAACTAATCCCTTTCATCCCCTCCCACACCTCTCTAAGGTGGAATTAAGCATCAAAATTGTATAATTTTTCTTGTTAAGAACTGATTAATGTCCATGTCTTGCAACTAAAAAAGCTCAAATTCCACCATCAAATGTGCAATAGTGTTTGGAAGGCCCAAACTGGTCTATAACCTAAACAATATGTTTCTGTTAAGTTAACAGAAACTGCAGTGAACTCTTCAATGGCACGTCAGAGGCCTTAATCAATTGTTTACATATCGCCTAAACCTAGACTATTCGCTCATACATTTTTAGATGTTCTGGACGGTGACCTGGATGTTATGGCTCGGGGTGGGGGGCTTCAGCTGGACCCTTCGCTTGGGGCCTCACTTTGCTAGGGACGGTGCTGTAACCAACAACTTAAAACCAGACATAGCTTCAAAGCAAGTCAGTCTGTAGCAGCAGCAGCAGCTGCAACATAATCACATGACTCTGAAAGGAATGCTGGGATATGAAGTTCCTCCAGAATAACAGGGATTTCTCTACATGCTGGAGCGGTGCTGATGGAACGAAATCTTGCAAGATATCATTGTTCCGTTACGAAATCCACAATCTCAAGATTGTATGTGAGATTTCGTCAGTAAAAATATCAGCTGAAAAAAACTATGACGATATTTTCTAATTTCACATTTTCATGCCAATATCAGCGGATAATGTTGGTAGGCCGATGATGTCAGACATTCCTAACATTTACACTATCACAAGTGTTCCCTTTACAATGACTCCAAAAGTATTCAAATAGACGTGCTTGCAGAGATGTAATCATTTCAGTATGGGTATGCAACCCTGACCCTAAACAGGCACCAAAGGATTGAAAAGAAATACATTAAAGAAATATGGGGGTCTTATTTTGGACTCAGCCTGCTGGGATGTCCACTTCTAGGAAAATCCTGATTGGAAATTACTTTTTAACATACAGTTGCTTCTCTAAAATCATGGCTGGTGTCTTTTCTCCTTGGCATTGAGTTAAGTTGCACCTGAGAAAACCTCTGCTTTCATAGAGGAACTCACACTGATGATGATGATCAACCCAGTGCATCTGATCAGCAGCACCTGGCTGCTATTTACCCACTATGGAGGCAGCTTTACACACGGCTTCTACGTTTTGTCTTAGTTGTTGCTAAATAAATAATACCACATGCAATATGTAAAGTGTTGTTGTTCATCTGATACCGTATTTGCCTAATTTAAGACCTGATAAGTACCAGATTCTTCTCTTTTGTTACATCTTGATACAGAAAGGTTTTAGCATTAAAAGAGGATGTACTTCATTGTTCATAACTGTATGCATCAAAAGCTGCACCTTCCAAAATAACCATATATGTGGGTTACTTTCCAAAGAGAACTACTAAAATGTTCACATGACATTTTTCATGGAAAAGGCATTTACTGCACCGCTGTTGTAGTGAGAGCTTATATGCTTTATTATGCCTGTCTGATCCTTGATGCTGGTTCTGAATTACCTTTTGTTACCTGCAGATCACTCCTCACTGCATGTTAAGGTAAAACATCCAACATCTCACAGATGAAACGATAAGTTCGTGAAGTAATCAGCAGATTAAACAATAAAATGATTGTAGATCATCATTTAGTTAAAGAAAGTAATATTCAGCATTGTTCTTTTTCCGATGAAGAGACTCGGGATGGAAAAACATCACCCGAGCACACATGGATAAAATGTCTTTTTTCCAGCTGCTCTGACAAGTTCTTCCGCTGATACTTCCCTTTGTGCTACAACATGACCATTTGTCTGTCCATGCATTAGTGACATTACCAGCCACCCTATCCTTTCCCTTAATTATTAACAGCATTCTCCGATCAGAGTTTATTGTTTATTGGCCACCGGCAGGGACGCTGGTGATGGCCTTAAATGAGTGGATGATGATCTTAATGTAGTGTCAGAGCGCCAGCAGGGGAGCGGCCCCTCTCATACCTGGCTGGGTGAGTCTGTGGTGCTGCTGCTGTCCAGTGGAGTCGAACCGGTGAGCGCTGGGAGAGCTGTGTGAGGTTAGTGAGCTGCAGGCTGATCGCTTTCACTCTTATTAGACCTTGTGAGCTGCTTTTTCTTGTTCTGGCTGTTTGGCGTTTCATTGCTTTATGATCAAAAGTTAGTGGCTGGACTGTGTGAGCAATTACTTTATTCAAATGAGAAGAAAAACTGGACTTTCTGTTCAAGAAGTCCTCGCTGGCAGTTGTTTTGGCAGCTTTTTGCCTGTTTTCTGATCAGTCTTTGCCTCTTACAGTCAGGGATGACTAATACTCCAGGTTCATGGCCGTACTTTATTCAGTCATTGTTGATCTTTTTTTTTTTTGCACAAGGTGCTTTTTATTTCTATTTTGAGTCTTTCGCCACTTGTAGATGTATTTTTTTAAAACCCTGTAGTTCAATTACAAAGCAGAAATAATACAATCCATTCATTTCTCATTTATCTGGCTACAGCAGATGGAAAAACAGATCTAAATGTTGGCAAAAACATGCGTTCGCCTCCATGGAGGAAACCTGAGAGTATATTGCCATGTGAGTTGACATGTATTTACACTATAGTGTTCTGTGTAATAATGTACACCCGCGGTATACATTCCACTTGGCAATTTATCACCATGAGCAGGAATATATCACATGGAAGCAGGTTGTTTCAATGATTGATTCCAGAGTGCAGAATTACACGACATGTTCCTTAAACACACATGGTGCTCTGAAAAGCTGAAACTCTCTCGTGACTCGACCCACGGGGACCAGAGATTACAGTTGCTGGACGTCGGACAATAGGACAGCACTTAGTAGCTGTTTCTCAACTCTTGGCTGCTAATCTGTAGCGATCAGGGTCTCCGTGCTCTTCAGCCCAGAGCTGAGAGGAGGGGGGGGGGGGGGTGGCCCTGGGCCAAACCCAGAGGTCGGTTATCTCTATCTGCATAGTAATTGTGATGGGTTTGCTGATGAAAACCAAATGCTCTCTGGCCAATGAGTCTAATTAAACACACACACAGGGTTCGCTGTAGCTTTCCGGACATTGAACTGTTACGAGAAGGGTCACAACACCCCTCCCCTTCCCTTTTCCCAGTCCTCTTGTTGTTTATCTATTTATGGATTGCACAACTTCTGGGAAGTTTATTCCTCCGCCTGAGCAGTGTCACAGCATATTTCATGTTGCTCCACATCAAAGTGCGGTGTGAGAGGAAATGGCACGGACCACCTCGTGGACATAAAGCACAACAGCATGCAACAGCATGTTAGGTTTACCTTTGAAGTTTTGGTTACTAATAATGTCCTTGGAGAGTTGAATTTGATATGCATTCTGTATGGAGCACATTAGGACGATGCAGGTTCATTAAAGGGAGTCTAAATGTTTCCATATATCCAACTTTCTCCTCAGAGCAATGTGAAATGCTGCCACTTATTCAGGCTTACTTACTGTCTCGTGCACTGCAAAAATGAGTGGTCTTAATACGAGTTAAAAAACACTGAAATTGAGAAGAATCAGACTATTTTCAAATTAAATAATCTGCCAGTGGGAAAAGCTAATTATAGTCGCTAAGATTTCTTGAAATGAAAAATATGGAGACTCTAGACAGGGAGAAATATCGATAAATAGGTTGTAAACACTCATTTCAAGTCCCTCATTTAGTGAAAATCCCCTCAAAACTAGTCTGGTAATGCTTCTTTTCAGTGCTGTTTCTTTCTGGTTTTAAAAGAAAAGATCTTAAAAAAAGAAGATTTGTCTTAATTTGAGAATTGTTTAAAAGCCCTTTTTGAAAGGCAGTGCCCCATACTGAAGGGGCAGCACCATGTGAAACCTGCCCACCACCCACGTACCTGAGTGGAACTTGTTTTTTGTTTTTGTCAAGGGCCAGATTGATTTTGATGACATACTGTAGGAGTTAAACCTACAATATTCTGGCTGTTGGGTGAACTTCTCTACCATCTGAGCCGCTGTCTCAGGCTGCTAAAGTGCACCTCTTTGCTACCAGTTCTTGAATTTCTGGTCAGCTTCTCTTGTTTTAAAATCTTTTCTCTCAAAATGAGAAAGCAACAACACTGAAAAAATGTATTACCACTCTAGTTTTAAGTGTTTTTCACTTAATAAGAAACTTGAAATAAATGTTTAACTGCTTGTTTTGAGTTAGTTCCCACTTGTCTGAAGTCTAGATATTTTTTTCTTATTACAAGAAACCTGTGTGTATGAACTGGTACGGGAGGTCTTAAAACAAGTTTTTACAGCTAAAATTGGGAGTGAGAGACACAAAGTGATCTGAAACAGTGTCTTAGTGAGATAATTTAACTTAATATACATATAGAATAACCAAGTTTAGGATTCAAGTTTATTTCAAGTTCAAGTTTATTTATATGCTACATCTATGTAACCAAAGATGCCCAGAGTGCTTTACAACATTTAAGAACCATAAAACATTAAGATATAAAATAAATAAATGAAGTAAAAGAACAACACCAAGAGTTTACAGAAACAGTAACAGCAGCCAGGTTGGACTATTTAAAACGTGAATTTAAAAAAAGATAAAAATAGATATATATGATACAATAACCTAAGCTATTGAAATGCCTGTTCATATAGGAACATCCTCAGTAAAATTTTAAAAGCAAGGACTGATTGGACAGAACGGAGTGGGAGAGGGAGGGCGTTCCAGAGGCGAGGAGCACCGGAAGGTGGGATTCAGTTACTAAGCCAGAAATAAAAGACATTTACTCTCAAAACATGATTAAAAATCTTACATATTCTGCTATTGTTAAGTATATTTCTCTCAAATCAACATTGTTAACAGTTTTTGCTGAATACAAAATTGTAAAACTTGGTTAGATAATTGTTTATGCAGTGTGTTTGTTTCAAAGAGGATGTCTTCAGGCTTAGAAATTATTTCAGTGGTCAACTTCAGATGTGAGCTTTGCCTGATAATAAATATTGTTTTTGCTGGGTGCTTGAATTGACTTGAATCAGAGATGGGGTTTCCTGGATTGGTCCTCCAGTGGTTTTCTTCATATAAAAGGAAGAACTTTTAATGTTTCTTTCAACAACATAATGCCCATTGTGTCCAACTTGTGTTGTGGAGTTGCGCAGGGTTCTGTTCTTGGGCCCTTCCTGCTTTTGTTGTACCTTATGCCTCTTGGTCAGCTAATTTGTGGTTTAAAAAATATATCCTACCACTTTTATGCTGATGAAATCCATTTGTGTTGTTCTTTTTTTTTTTTTTTTTTTTTTTATTACTTTTCAGGGTTAAGGATACAGCAGTTAACTCAGTACATACACAGCATACACAATACAAACAGACAACATGTCACAAGCAGCAGGTTAGTGGACCCAAAATCAGACAGCTGGAACTGCAGATAAAGGAGATTTATTCAAGAGGTTGTTGATGAGCCTGGGTGGTTGGAATATGGCAAGCAGGCAGACAGGGTGAGGACGCAGGCATGGTTCACAGATCATCAGCTTAGCTTCTCTGGCATCTTGGTCTGTTGGTGATTCTTCTGCAGGAACAACAAAACATTAAACTTGGATTTCAAGGACTGAGCAAAAGTGAACCAATGTAGAAGGCCAGAAAACCACTTGTTGAAGATACAACAACCTGGCGCCAATGAAGGGAGGGCAGACAATATATCCACAGCAAGGAAGACGACCTGATGAGCCACAGCTGTGTTCAATGCTCCTGTCAAGGAAAAAGGACAACCACGCCCCCACACACACCCCGGAGTCATGACAGGCCCCACCCCCAGGGGAGCCACCGGGCGACCCACCAGACGGGACCGGGAAAGCACAACAGGACAGACCAAAATGAAGCGGGGCACCCACACGCTCCTCGCCAAACCCACCCCCGACTAACCACGCCCCCGCGCGACACCGCCGCAACAGAAACCAGAGGCCACGACAACGGGGGGGAGGGGGCCGGGCGGGACCAAGGGCTGTCACCACGGCCACTAAACAGAACAGACCCTCATGGAAGAGGCAGCGCACTCATGACCGGGTTGATAACCTTAATGCTCAAATGGCCAAGATACTAGGTGACAGTTTCCGGACTCTGCCTTCAGGGTATGTGTTTGGCCGACAACCACACTTTCTGTCCCACACAGAAGAGACAGGTTTGCGCCTCCAGCCAAATTCGTTCTTTCCGAGGTTCTGAGCAGAGCGCCTTAGTCTCTCTCCATAACCTCCCACCGAAGAGCAACAAGGGCACTGCATCTCCCTTCTTTATGGGGAATAAAGGGTGGACCCCAAAAGCCTCAAGGGAGATAGTCCTGTAGCAACGACGAGAGAGTTATGCGCATATTCCACCCAACTCAAGGCACTCCAGAGAGGGTTAGCAGCTGCTACACATCCAAACTACTCCAGCTTGATTCGCCCGTCAGCCTCCTGGTCTGGGAGGACCAGAACTAACTGACAACCCAGCTACAAAACTCCACACCTGAGAGGAAACGAACCTCATCAGAACAATATCCACAGACCCATGAAGCTAACACATTTGAGTACAAGTTTAGCAGTCTCCAAAGCACTCATTAGGATCCACAAATGAACTCTTTAAAACACCACAATCTCAAATTTATTACCTTCAGATGAGCAGCCAGTGACAAAATCCAAAGCATATCGACCACCCTCAGAGAGGAAGGGAGAAGAGACCAGCAGGAGGCAGAGAGGAAGCCTTTCCTCTAGCACAGAAGGCAAGCTGCACAACTCCCAACATCCTTTTCCATTAAGCCACCAAAACCCTCTTAGGAGAGAGAGGACGGCCGACCAGGAGACAAGCCAATCGAGAAGCAGCCCCCACTGAAAACCTCGAACACATTGGGAACAAACAAACGGTAGGGGCCCATTACCTGGACGGTTGTTCCTTGGGCGCCCTTACAGACTTTCCACTTTCCAGGAACAGCAGCAACCAGCAAGAAGACTATAGTACCACTCTAGGAGTTCGGCGACGCGAGCCCGGCTTGTTCTTGCCGCTTAGTAATGACAAAACTCCAAAATACCCATCAGCCTCAGAGTCAGTCTTTTGCACTCTGTGTATTCCAAATTTTTTGTCTTCCACACAATAAGCACTTTTGTCCCTTCCAACCATGTCTCCAGACTTCTAGCCAGCTAACGCCAACAGCTCCATCCCCTACGTCTAGTCCTCTCTCAGGAAGCGCGAGAGAAAAGGCACAAGGGGCAACTGACTTGTCAGGGAGACGTGAGAAAGTATAGCCCCAACCCCAATATCAGATCCAACCTCACAATGAACTTCTGGAGACTGGATAACACGACGGGGAAGCGGTTTTCAGTTTTTGAAAAGCTCTTTCTCTTCTTCAGACCACTTAAGGGAACCTTGGAAGGGAGGCGAGTAAAGGGGCAAACTTGCTAGTTCCTTATAAACCCCTTAGAGTTGGCAAAACCAATAAACTTGCAACTTTAACCAGCTTGCCAGTCAACCACTCTCTCACCTTTTCGATCTTCTTCATCTCCCCTTCCCCCCCTCCCACTTTCCCTTTCCCTTACCCTTTCTCCCACCTCCTCCGGCATTCCTATCCTTCACCCCCCCAGCCAACACTCCTTCCCGGCGCAACCATCTGCCCTATCGCCCATCCCCCCCCTCCCCCCCAACCCCCCCACCGCCTCTTATCCCCCCCGGCACCCCCTCCCCCTCCCCCAGCCCCCCCGCGGGCCCCCCCCCCCCCCCGCTCCCCCTCGCCCCCCCCCCCCCTCCCGCCCGCTCCATCTCCTCCCCTTCCCACCCCCCCTCTTTCCCACGACTCCTTCTGCCACTAACCTACCCACACCTCCACCGTAACATCTGCTAGTCCCCATCTCCCCACCCCCAGACGGCCTCTTTGCTTGCAACCAGTGCCTACCCCAGCCACCCTCCCCTCTTAACTTCTCTTGCCCACCCATTCTGCCCAGGCCCGGGGTGGCCGCAGAGGCGATCTCTACCCCCTCTCTCTCGCTCCCAACTTTCAATGCCAGTATTAACCATCCAAAGGAGCACCGGGCCAAGTCATCCTATTCACGTTCAAACTGTTTATACCATTAAGCCTCCTTTCCACCAATCTCACCAGCCACTCCCAAATTCTATGCCTTAACTTCCTGTCAAAGTTCTTCTGCATCTCTTCCTCTCACTGTTGTCAAAAACCTTCTAATCTCCTTCACAAAGTCACTAAAAAAGAGTAGCAATAGGCTTATTATCTACATGCTTCTCCCAAGCCAAAGCTCTTCACTAAGTAGGCCAACAATGTATGAAATCTTGCTTATCAATGAGAGGTAATGGTTTCTGTCCAAACACCAAAACTCAGCAACCTCACTTTCCCCAGTTCTCCAGGTTTAGATCAAACATGCCTCTCGATTGGAGAGAACAGACGCAGCGCTGGCACCCAGCAGCTGCGGGGTGGCTGGAGCTGCAGAAACAGAGGCTGAGAGCAGATGTAACCAGAGCTACACCCTGTCAGTCGCCATCATTTTATTCCGCTTTCCTCTTTCTTCCACTTAATATCTTATGTTGTCCACAATTACCTTGCTCCGCAAAAAACCTTATTTGCATTTCCTGTCCATGTGCCAGGTTGTTCTGTCCGCGCGTAGTGCCTCGCCGACTCAAGATCATTTGAGCCTGTGGATGCACAGCACAGGTGGGACGCAGGCTGTCCAACACAGCACTTCTCCCTTGTCTTGTTCTCTCAACAACCCCAGCTGACAAAGGAACCTACCACCCTTACCACCTCCCATAGAGGCAGCAACCCACAACCCTTACCACAGCTGTCAACCCTCACACCCCCCCCACACACAACCAATCATACACAACAGCAACAAGAAAAAAACAAAATAAAGCAAAACAAACAAACAAAAAAAAAGAAACATAAACCGAAATAGCAAAAAATTATTTTTTTCCCTTTTCTAAGTAAATAAATAGAACTACCAAACAAACAAACAACAAAAAAAAGAAAAAGTATATATATACATACATACATACACATGTACATATATACACACATACACATACATACATATACGTATATATATATATATATATATATATATATATATATATATATATATATATATACATATACACACATATACCCATACACATACATACACACACATACATATACATGTAAATAAAGGAATGCATATAAACAAAACTTTCCCCTTATTAAGCAGCAGATAAATACAATCAGTGAATCCCCATAAAAATCATAAATTCCATAAATTCAGGAACACAGAAAATATCAGGTATTGAAGTGGGGACACCAGATCCCTGATACACATGCATGCTCTACTTCTATACCCCTGCCTACTCCGGCGATGGAGAGCCTGGGGCATAAGGCTCCTAGATAAACCCAGTGGCCCATGTTTCAAAGCCCATTCGCACACACCTTTAACATCAACCCAGCCTTCCACCCACCTATCAGACTCAAGAGACAGCTGATATGATTCCCTTCAGTTTTCCAGTTGATCAGAAATTACATTAATTTTTCTAATATAGCTCAAGAAAGGGTTCCAAGAGGCAAAAAATGAATCTGTGCTACCTTTTAAGGTGAATCTTACTTTTTCTAGTTTTAGATATTGCATTATATCTATAATCCATCTGGAGTGTGAAGGTGGTGTGGCTTTTTTCCAGTCCATAAGTATCAGCCGTCTTGCAAGCAGCGTAGTGAATGCCAGAGCCTCAAGGGTTGACCTTTCCAGACATGTATTGTTAGGGGCGATTCCAAATAGAGCAATCAGTGGACAGGGATCTATTTGGACTTCATATATTGTAGAAAAGGTTTTAAATATATTAGACCAGAAGTATGACAATCTGGGACATTGCCAGAACATATGAATAAGTGTTGCTGGTTCAGCGTGACAGCGCTCACATGTTTCATCTATATCTTTGTACATTTTCTTCAGTCTTGTTTTGGAATAGTACATACGGTGTAAAAATGTAAACTGAATTAAGGAATGCCTGGCACATAGAGATGATGAATGTACTCTTTCTAGAGCTTGTTTCCATTCGCTCTCTGTAAAACAGTATTCTAAGTCTGTTTCCCACTGTGTTCTGATCTTTGACATAGAGGGACTAAATTGAGAAGAGATAAAAGAATATATGGTAGCTATCTTAGCGTTGTTATCTAGGCCATATTTTAAGATAGAATCTAAAGTCGATTTAACCGGTGCAGTTGGAAAATCGTTGAACGTTTGCCTTACAAAGTTCCTGACTTGTAAATAACGGAAAAAATTGGATTTTGGGAGATCATATTTCTCCACTAATTGTTCAAAAGATGCAAAGCCGTTATTAATGAACAAGTCCATTATTGTTTTGATACCTTTTCTTGACCAAATAGCAAATGCTGTATCCTGACATGATGGTGGAAATTGGTGATTGTTATGGATAGTAGTATAAACTGAGGTGGCATGCAGATGAAAATGTCTTCTAAACTGTAGCCATATTCTTAGTGAGTTTTTTACCACTGGGTTGGTTGTATAACATGCAATTTTGCAAGGTAAAGATGAAGACAGGAGTGCAGGAAGTGATGAAGAATGACATGAAGATTTTTCAATCTGTAACCAAGCAGGCTGTTCTGAAGTGTCCTGAAAGTTCATCCAAAGTGTCATGCATCTGATATTTGCAGACCAATAATAAAATTGAAACTTAGGCAGGGCCAGACCTCCTAGTTTCTTTGGTCTTTGTAGAAGAGATTTACGTAACCTAGGTGTTTTTTTGTTCCAGATAAAAGTAGTAACTAGTTGATCTATTGAGTTAAAATAATACTTTGGAATAAAAACTGGAATGGACTGAAACAAATGGATAAATTTAGGGAGTAGAGTCATTTTAATTGAATTAATACGTCCTAAAAGGGATATCGGCAATAAAGACCAACGTTCAAGATCTAGCTTCACTTTTTCAAGCAATGGAAGAAAGTTAGCTTTAAACAGATCTTTATAATAGCGTGTAACAGTTATACCCAGATATGTGAACTGCGTCGACACCAATTTAAATGGTAAATTAGAGAGCCTACAATCTGAAGAGGGCTTGTGGAGCAGCAGCATTTCACTTTTTTCTAGATTTAGTTTATATCCCGAAACCTTTCCAAATATAGATAGGGTATGCAAGATAGGCGGAACAGATATCAATGGGTTGGATACATACAATAAAATATCATCAGCATAAAGTGAAATCAAATGCTCCTGATCACCTCTAACGATACCGCACACATCCCTGTTGTTGCGTATGGCAATAGCGAGAGGTTCAATAGCTAGCGCAAACAATAGAGGGGAGAGCGGACATCCTTGTCTAGTACCACGGTTAAGAGAAAAGTATGGAGAAGATATATCATTTGATCTGACAGAAGCAAGAGGAGTTTTATATATAATTTTGATCCAAGAAATAAAATTGTTTCCGAAACCAAAATGTTGTAATGTCCTAAAAAGATAATCCCATTCAATCCGATCAAAAGCTTTCTCTGCATCCATTGAAATGACTGCTTCAGGGGTCGATGCTGTTTTGGTATACATAATGTTGAATAAACGCCTCAGATTTGAGAAGGAGAGCCTATTCTTTATAAAACCAGTCTGATCTGGAGAAATTAAAGAAGGCAAGACTTTTTCCAAACGAAGTGCTATAGCCTTAGCCAGAATTTTATAATCTGCATTTAAGAGTGATATTGGGCGATACGAGCTACAAACTAAAGGATCTTTATTTTTCTTAAGGATCAAAATTATAGTGGCTTGGTAAAAGGTCTCAGGCAGAGCTAGTGTGTCAAAGGAAAAGGAAAAGACTTTGGCTAGAAGTGGTACAAGTTGAATATAAAAAGTTTTAAAAAATTCAGGAGGAAATCCATCTGGACCAGGTGACTTGCCATTTTGCATTGATTTCAGAGCTTCTGTGATTTCAGTTATCGTAAAGGGTTTGTCGAGACTGCTCTTCATTGTAGGATCCAAAAGGGGAATTGGTAGGTCCTTAAAAAAATTGTGAAAGACAGCAGGGTTATTAAGTGATTGTGAGGTATAGAGACTAGAAAAGAACATTTTAAATTGATCATTTATTTCCTGAGGGTCCTTTAAAATTGATCCGTCTTGAGAGTGAAGTTGTTGTATTTGACGGGAGGCGGCTTTTTGCTTAAGTTGATGAGCTAATAATCTGCTTGCCCTTTCCCCATTTTCAAAGACAGCCTGTTTTGATTTTAGTAGCTGTGCTTCCACCTGCCTTGTGGCAATCAAGTCAAATTCCATTTGAAGAGATAATCTTTCTTTATAGAGTTCTGGTGTAGGTGAAATAGCATATATGTCATCAATCTTAGAGATACACTCCATAATTTCCCCAGATCTTTTTAAGCGCTGTCTATTGAGATTCGTGGTGTAAGAGATTATTTGGCCACGTATATATGCCTTAAAGGCTTCCCACAATATGACAGGAGAGATGTCCGGTGTTACATTAGTATCTAAGAATATCTTTATATGTTTTTGCACATACTCAGTAAAGTCTTGATTTGCAAGTAATAATATATTGAGGCGCCACTGCTTGGAACAATAGACTTTCTCTGGAAATACCAGCTGAAGCTCCAAAGGTGCGTGGTCAGATATAACAATAGTGTGATAGATACAATTGTGCACTAGGGGTAATAATTTATTATCAATAAAAAAATAATCAATACGTGAAAAAGAATGATGTACTGAAGAGAAAAATGAGTACTGACGAATTGAAGGGTTTAACACCCTCCACACATCTGAAATACCGAATTGATCAAGAAAAGATGAAATGCAACGGGAAAACGGAGAGGGAGTGAAGTTTTTACTAGCAGAGCGATCTAACGAAGACATAACAGTGTTGAAATCGCCTCCTAACAGGAGGTGGTTTAGATTCAAATCAGGTAGTAATAGCAGCAATTTTTCTATAAATTTACTATCTTGTACATTTGGTGCATATACATTTGCCAAGACAACTGGTGTGTTGTACAGTAAACCTGAAACTATAATATATCTACCATTTGTATCTGATATAATATTAGTTGATTCAAAAGGTGTGTTTTTGTTTATCAGAATTGCGACACCTCTTGCTTTACTATAAAAGCTGGAGCTGAATACCTGTCCTACCCAAGATTTCCTTAGACAGCTTTGATGTCCAGACTTCAAATGAGTTTCTTGTAAGTAGGCAATTTGCACTTTAAGTTGAAGGAGATGTGCCAATACCTTATTACATTTAGCTAGAATATTAAGACCTTTGACATTCCATGATATTAATTTAACTGTGCTCCCTTTAAAAATCTCTGAAGTATTTGTCATAATTGCTTGCAAGCAATGACAGGGGGAAAAAAAGGACATGCGAAGAGAGAGAGAGAGAAGGAAGGGGAAATGTATATAGTGACATTTTTAACAAACATAAGAGAAAGGAAGAAAAGAAAAAATAAAATAAAATAAAAAGTAAACTATTTATCATATTACTCATGCTGAAATCGCTAACCCTCATTTTGTTTCCCTCCTGGCACCCCCTCTCCGCCAGGCTCCCTACCCCCCTATAGGCCTCAGCCTTGCCCGCACTTCCCAATTACCCCTAATCTGGGATGTGCTTCTCGTCCCCCCCTTCTGTCCCAGCCTTTCAGGTAGCAATAAGCTTATCAACTGGTTCAAGAACCACAAAAATAAATGGAAAATAAATGAGCTGCAAAGGCCTATACATGGTATGCAAATAGTATAGACAAACAGTATATATACATATCTGCATATACTCAGATACAAGTGCACAAATGTACACCTTGACTCTACATTTTATAAAATTTCAATTCAACTCTTTATCGTTTTATTAAACATAGCCTAGCCTATAAATCAGCCCAACAAGAGAGAGAAAAAAAAAAAAAAATAACATAAAAATTAGATACCTGGCGGTGAGCTATATATTTTATTCAAAAATTATAATCATGTTCAGTAGGAAGCAAAAAGGCAACCAAAATTTTAAATCAGCCAGATTTCTATTTAAGGGGAAGAAGCCAGTCATGGGCTTAACCATCCTTAATGTACAAATATTTTACGGAAAATAGGCTATAACTTAAAACAGAAATGCAAGCAGCTCATTTTTAGCATATGCAGTGAAAATACAGGTGGGCTTTAAAAAAAAAAGGGTTGGGAAAAAAAAAAAAGGCTATAGCCTATATAGGATAACATGGCCCCCTTCCTCTTGTGAGTTAATTGGGCTTCATTAAGAAATTAGTTCTTTGATATGCATGAAGTTCGGTATAAACAAATAGGCTTCCTTTGGTTAATCAGCTGAGTTGACATACAAAAGGGGTTGCAACATTCATTTTACTTTGCGTTCAAAAAGCAATAATTCAATCTACTTATCTCATCATGATTGGTCACTTCGGCCCTCTTTGTTTTCGATAGAGGCCGTTTTCTGCAAGGAAAGTGTCAATCTCCTCCTTGGTTCGGAAAGCTTTCCTTTGTCCTTTGAAGACAAATCGGAGAACTGAAGGGTAGTATATTCCAAATTTGATATCGTTTTCCCGGAGGATGAGCTTGGCCTCAGAGAACAATTTCGCTCTTTCGTTCAGCAACTCAGCGGAGACATCGGGGAAAATCATTATCCTCGAGTTTTCAAATGTCAGGGTTTTTCTTGACCGAGAGAGTTGAAGAACTTTATCTTTTTCCTGAAGTCGGAGAAATCGAACCCACACATTCCGCGGGCGCTCACCGTCAGGTGGGCGGGTGGCTGGAGATCTGTGCGCTGTCTGGAGCTCAATGCGTCTGGGTAGACCCGAATCAGTTCCAAAGAGGTTTGGAAAGAAGGTCTCAAAGAATGCTAATGGATCAGGACCTTCTCTACCTTCAGGTAGGCCATTAATTTTGAGATTGTACCTCCTGCTGCGGGTTTCCAGGTCGATTACCTTCGCATTCATCCTCTGCAGTTCTTTTTCCACGAGCTCAAGACGAGACTCGGACTTTTTGCCCTGATCTTCTACGTCACTGATCCGTTGTTCCATTGTTTCGACCCGCGCTGTCAAAGCTGCGAGATTGTTCTCCATGGAGGTCACCGATGCTTGAATATGATCCACTTTAGCTGAGATCTGTTTGGAGACAGCCGTTCCGTTTTTTATCTCTTTCATCAGATCTGCCAGAGTCAGATCGGCGTAGCTGTGTTCGTCTTCCTCCGACATGGTTTTTGGCGTTTGCTTTGGCATGCGTTTTCTTTGCTTCTTTGGAATTTCAGCTGTATTTCCAACAGGGCCGAGACTTCTAAGACCTTGCATCTATATCTTATTCAGACATGTAGATCTGGGCTCAATTTGCAAAGTTTAAGTGGTGAACAAGTTGAATTGTTTGGCTATTGTCGGGAGCTCAGGGTGCGTGCTACTGCTCTCTAGCACGGCATGCTGGGGTGTTGTTCTTTTAATGACTCAGAATTTAAATTTTTATCTGCAGTCTTAGTGGAATTTATGTCTTCTATCAAAAACTGGCTCTATTCAAACTACCATCAGACAAATTGAAGGGGCAAGTTATTTAAGATTAATCCTTTTGTTTCTTTTGTTCATGTTAGAATTAAATGATTTGGCTGTCCAATGTTGACTTAAGCAGACATGAACAATAAACTACAGTCATGCAAAAAATTAAGAGACCACCCTTGTTTTCTTATATTTCTTGGTCATTTTAATGCCTTGAGATGCTACTAAAACTCCATTTGTCCGGACAGATATAATGATAACAACAAAAATAGCTCATAAGAGTTTCATTTAAGAACTGATATCTAGCCATTTTCCATGCTTTTCTTGATAATGTTTTTAGTTATTAAGTTCTTACATCAATAGCCTTGGCATTGTACTGTCAAAAACAGTGCTTTTAGGCATTCGATATTTTCTTTTCAGTCTCTTTTAGTCACATGATTCACACCACAGTTGGTACTCGATTGCATGACCATTATTTTTGGATGACAAGGGTGGTCTCTTAATTTTTCCCATGGCTGTGTGTTGAATTGAATTGGATAGAACTGAAATTCAAGTAAAGCAGAAACTCTGATCATTGTACCTGATAAAAAAAAAAAAAGATCCCTCGAAGGAAAAGCCTTGGTCCTCTGGGCTTGTCTGGTCAAACTAGACTCAGAAACCTTGGGGGTGGTGTTTCAGCTGTCATTCCCGTCAGTTGATCAGAAGTTGGTTTTATCATTTGAGATCTATCTCAAAAGTCAAGAGGATGTTGTCTAAAGCAGATCTCAAAATGATCATTCATGATTTTATCTCATCTCAATTACTGTAATCCTGTCTTTACTTGTTTTGATATGACGATTCTCATAGGACTCCAGTTAGTGCAGAATTCTGCTGCCAGACTTGTCATGTATGCCCAAAAGAGTCCACACACAACCCTATTTTATCAAATTTTCTTCTCATTAAATTTCTAAATGATTTTGAAATTTTAGTCTTGATCTTCTGAGTGTTGCCTGACCAGCCCTCCCAGTATATTTCTGTGTCACCATTCTTCAGGGCGCACCTTTAGTTCAGGCTAGAGTCTCTTGAAGGTCCCAAAGACCTGGCATTGCCCCAGACCCTGGACCCTGGAATGACTTGTCCTTTTCTGTGGTGTCTTTTAAGAAAGCACCTCAAGACCATTTTATTTAGAAAAAGTATTTGGTTGGTTTGGTTTTGACTGTGTTTTCTTTTTTTGTTTTTCTATTTTATGCAATTATATTGTATCATTACACCTCTTTTATGTTTAGCACTCTGTGATTTCTATATGTGAAAAGGGCTTTATAAATAAGTTTTACTTTGACGAGCAGAAGGATGGTGCTGTGGGTGGTGTTCTGTCAGGTATTGGGAGACATTGCTGTTGATGCATTGGAAGGTGAGGACAGAGACCTTGTACTCAGTCTGAATGAAGTCGTGAAGCCAGTGTAGTGACTGGTGGGTGTGTGTGTGTGTGTGTGTGCGTGTGTGTGTGTGTGTGGGGGTGTGCGTGTGTGTGTGTGTGTGTGTGGGGGAGGGGGGGGTGTTGTGCTCATATTTCCACACTCTCATCAGGAACTTAGTGGTGCTGCTGTCAATGCACTTTTGGATGCTTTTGGTGTCAGGGAGGGTAATACTGGGATAGAAATGTTTCTGAGATGGTAAAAGGCTTGGAGAGGTGTTTAATGTGAACTTAAAAGGTTAGAGGATCAAATCTAACCAGCAGATTGATTACTACTGATGAGAGGGAATGTCCTGGCCGGAAATACAATGCTGTCTGTGGTAGATGCTCCGGTTTTGGTGAGGGGTGCCGATTGGGAACTTATGACATGACAGTTTTTCTGTAATTCCTCCCTTCCACTCTGTCCAGAACATTTTCTTGTGCGTTTATCCATGTGCCGCAACGTATCCGCTCTTATGACATGGGGACCAGCTGGTACGTGTCCGCTACATCTCAGAGGTAAAAGACCAGAACACGTCTGAATGCAAGCGGTATAAAGGACAAAGTCTGCACTATTACTACTGTGCAGCGCAAGTCTGAAAGGGGCTGCACAGTAGTAACAGGGGCGCACACAGAGATTGTTTCAGGGGTAGCCATAGGATGGCTGGAGAAAATAGCAGGGTGGCCAAGGGTTATTAAAGGATAACTTTAGTTTTTTTCAACCTAGACTATATTTCTTGGAATTTATATGTGCATTTACTCACTGGTAACATTTTGGTGTCACTCTGACTCCTTTAGATGCTATTAAGACTGGAAGTAGATCCGCGTATATCCATATGATGGATGTGAAGGGGGTAGCAAGAGTGGGCCTCTAAAAGGGACTATTTGCAGAAAAACTCAATTTCACCAATACTTTAAGACCAATGAACAAACAAATGAGTATATTGTCCTGTGAGTTGAGATTTGGCTTGCTGTAGTTATTGGGGCGTTCTCCACACATATACCGGCTGCACGCATACAACACCATGGTCAATGGTGTTGATAAAACGAACAGCTGTTAAATCACGAGCTCAACTTCCTCCATTCTGTTCAGTGTGTGTTTTTCACAAGTAATTGACCTCACGAAACTTGGCTATGACGACCTCGTCTACACTGAAAATCAGAGCTGAAGACGGCCTCATTTGCCCTCAAGTGTAATGTGAACAAACGAAACTGGGATAGTGTGGTGTTGGCCCAATGAGGGCCGAGCTAAACTGGGGCTAATGTGAAAGGGGCATTAGAAACTGGTAGGGGCAATTTTGCTGGGTGAGGCCTTCCTGGATGATCTTACATAAGAAAGGCTGAGTTAATTAGGCATGACAGACTACAGAGGACTACGGCAAACACCAATAGAAAATGGGACTTCGGGGCGGTGATTAGCTCAGTTGGTTGAGCAGCCGCCCCATGAACAGAGGCTACAGTTCCTCAATGCAGTCGGCCCCGGTTCGATTCCCGGTCCAGGTCCCTTTGCTGCATGTCACTCCCCACTCTCTCTGCCCCCTTCCTGTCGCTGTACACTGTCACATAAAGGCCACTAGTGCCCAAAAAATCCTTTAAAAAAAAAAAGAAAATGGTACTTCAATGGTAATAGTTTTTATTTTTTATTATCTGATTTTATTTTCATCAGTTTATAGAGGTTTCAACATAAATGTTGATATAAATGAAAAAATACCATTTTTGTGGGGGAGGCCAGCTTTTTGTTCAGGGTGGCGATGGCAACTCCTCGGGGGTGCCATACAGTAGTAATAGTAGTTACGGCATTGTTTTGTTTTCATCTTTGTTCCACCTGTATAGAGTTTTTTCATGTTTAACCAGCAATAACAACAACGTGGCAATGATCCAACCTCATCAAAAGAGTTTCCTTGCACCCTGCTCCAATTTCCACCATAGTCTAACAAGGTAGCTTTACAAAAGTTGAAGCTCAAAATCAAAACCAGTAAGTAATTTTATTAAGTATCAGCAAGAACAGTAATATATATATATTACAAAAAATTCATGATTTTTGGGGGCACGTTACCCCCTCCCCCCATAAAGTTGTTCCCCCAAAAGTCATTGTAATAAACACAAATAAAATGTTTGAATACTACCATAATAACTCCCTCCTCCTGGTTTCTCTTGACATTCTGCTTTCCTTTGTCAGGTCCAGCATAAACATGTAGCATAGCAATAACCTATAAGCAAGCATCAAAGGGAGTCCACAAAGCTCTACTTGGCAAAGCAAATTTGTTCATCACAACATGGCAGCCAGACCATCATTCTGCTTGCTCTGATACCAGACAAGAAAAATAATGAGATGTGATGTTTACAGGCGTCCTGCACAGATAAGCCCATCGAAATAATCACAGCAGAGGAGGAGGAGGTGAAGGTGAAGCCAGCAGTACTGTTAAAGCACAGCAAAGAGGACTACTACGGGAGCCTGAGTGCTGCATCCACAGTCGGTCAGAACTCCAACACACACATGGATAGTTTGAAGGTAAGTGTTCATTTTTGATGGGAGTCCGTCATCTTCTCACTGCCTCTGCTTTCCCAAACTGACCAAGGCCTAGTCCACACGGAGCTGAAGCCGGTTTAGGTGTGAAACCGATAGCAGAAATCCGGGGAAAGGTTTCACGATCCCCATGAAACCGCTGTAGCACATCATACAAGGCTGTGGGTGGCGCTATGATGATTAAGTAACACTCCAAACCTAGAACAAGACGCAGCGCATGCACAAATAAAGACTCACCGCGTGTCGCTGGAAATCAACTAAGGAAGAGCAGAAAGGCTGAGGATTTACGAGGCAAACACTAAAGTTTTCTACACAGTTGAAAACAGTCGCTCACCGACGGCCTTGCTGTTGTGAATTTTTTTTTTCAATGAACTTTATTGTTTTTGTGAATGAGACCAACATGCGTTGCCCCCCTCCTCCTACCCCCTTCCTTGCATGGTTATGCCGTACCCATGAAACACAAACCCGTCGAGGTATCAAACCTTCCCACCTTGGGACCCGGTTTCAGAGATGACCGATTTCAGGAGGCTAATCTCTGGTTTCGTGAGGATGATAGGGCAGATTTCTTACATTTTTTGACGGTTTTGCTGTAATTCGGCGCCGTATGGACGGGCCCCAAAGCAGGTCCCAAGATAAATTCAGAGGGTTGCTAGATGATGTAAAAACAAATGTAACCTACACTTTTCAAATAAATGATGGAATTTTATTTGAGCTGTCAAGATAAACAATGCAAAGAGATTATTCTGTTGAATTAACACATTCATTTTTAAAAAACGTATTAAACAAAATTATTACTCATGCCATATTATTACAAAAACAAATATGGTATTATCTGAGATGCTCTACTTATACGTCAAGCTGCTCGATAATGGAAAAAAATCATTATCTTGATTATTTTGATCAATATTGAAATCATGATTATTCAAATGATTATTTTTTAGTTACACGCTGCACTTATTTAGCATTTCTTTTTCTTTCAAACCCTTCATTGATAATTTACATAAAACATCCAAACTGAAAATATAGGCTACGAATATGTACCTATATAGCTGTTTGGCAATGTATAAAGAATTATATGAATAAAATAAATAGACTTTGTACATTAAATAAATGCAAAAAACATCCATTTTGTATCCAAAATAAACAATGTATCCAGCTGATCTGCAATTTCTCTACACTTGAAGAATAAAATAAATATTCTTATTTATATAAAAAAATATCCCAAAATAAACTGTTAAGCTTTAGTGCAATGCTAGAACATTCCAAATCTAACATTTTTGTTAAAGATACAGTATGTACGAATTACTGACATCTAGTGGTAAAGATGGGTATCTGAAAGAAAAGTTGTTTTCTTTCAAATGACTTCATATTCCAGCACTGTTTGAAATGTATGGTGGCCGTTGGTGGCCAAAATTCTCCCAGACATAAAGATGTTTTCATCTGGGAGTGGATCCGGTGGTCTCAGGTGTAGCTTTGACTGTACTATGAGTAACTATTTTTATTGTCTTTTAAGGCATTACTGATCCCCAATAGCGTTCTAACTCCTATTAAACAAAGCTTGTACAGCGGTTTTAAAGTTCAGAGGGTTCTCACTTCACACACATTGTTTTGTCCATTCAGGGACATCGTAGTAAAAATGGTGGAACAAATATGGCAGCCTCCATATGTGCACCACCCAGCAAGTAGATATAAATGACTCATTCTAAGAAAATGAACATATAACAGCTGTTCTTGTGCAGCGATTACACATCAGTAGAAACACAGTTTTGAATTCTATATAAAATTGTTCTGCCATTAGCCTTTGACTTTTTACATACTGTACCTTTAATGACACCCAACAAACCACATGGGTGGAAGCCACTGAAATTATCTTAAGAATAACTTTAAGAAATTGTGTCAAGAAAAATAGAAAAAAAAAATAATTTCAACTCGATTATAAGGGTTTGGAGATCGTTTGACACAAAAATTGAAATCACGGTCAAATTTCGATTAAATGCGCAGCCCTACTTATGTGTAGGTTCCTTGACACAGGGGGTGAACCAAATCTTACAAAACCCACTTTATCCTCCTTGATTTAGTTTCTGATAGTTTTCAAGCCTCACATTTAATGTTTTTATCATCCAGTGTCCACAAACAAAGTCATTACTGGTGTTATCTTTAAATATTTTGGTGAGAGAAACCAATTTTGGGTATGTGGGTGTTTTGCCACAGCTGTGAATAGAATCCACCAAAAGCCCCACTTCATCTTCCTTATTTACAGAGTTCCTGACAGTTTTCCAGTCTTTCATTTAGAGGATGCTGCAGGATTGTATTACAACATCTGATTTAACAAATCAAATTTTATTTATAAAGTACTTTTCATACGAAAAGTAGCACAAAGTTCTTCACATAAAAACAGCGTACAGTAGGTCTTCACACACTCAAGTGAATGACCCAACAAATCACACAGAGCCACTGATATAAAGTAACCTGGCTATGTCTTATTTCTATCCAAATAAGCAACCTGAGTGTGAGGAGCCCCCCCAGGCCAGATACCCTCAGTCGGCAGCCGACAGGATGGAGCAGGTTCAAACTGCAGCATCTGGTGAGAAAAAGCATTTTGCTGACCTTTTTCAAAAACTAAAGTAAGGCACATTTCGTGCTATTAAACAGTTACTGTAACGCATTACCCTGATTTTGTATTGAAAAATGTATCTTTTTTTTTATTGCAGTTATTAAAGGTTTTAATCAGTCCAGAAAGGCTGGGAGCACAGACACAGTCTCAGCTGATAGATCATTACCTGATACAAACCTCCTGGCTGAAAAAAAACTGCTTGGCAACATGAAGTCTATTAAATCTTTGAAAGATTCAGGAATGTCAGGAGTCTTCACCGGACAAGCGGTAAGTATGCTGCTGCAGTGTTTCATATCTTAGCCACACTTATGATTGCATTTGTCTCTTGTGGATAAAACACAGATAATTCTGGGTTCTCTGTAGAATAAGATGGTGGTCCTACCCACTGAGGAGGCGAACCTGTCCGACATTGACTACCTGGTGCCCACACACGATGAGAAAGGCCGTCCGATAGCTGAGTGGAAGAGGCAGGTAATGGTGAGACAGCTGCAAGCAAGGCTGCTGGATGAGGAGGATCAGAGGAGGAAGGTGAGGTCATTTCTTGGGAATCTGTCATCATCATTAATAAGAAGTTTGTGAACGCCTCAGAATTCCTTCTTTTTATGTTATAATGTGCCAACAGTATCAGAAAATTCATAAAAGTACAACCACAATTCCAAAAACATTGTGACATTGTTTAAAATATAAATAATAACAGAATGCAATGACTGTAAATCCCACCAACTCATATTTTACTCTCAACAGAACATAAACAGCATATTAGATGATCAAACTGAGACATTTTACCATTTCATGGAAAATATGAGCTGATTTTGAATCTGATAGCAGCAACACATCAGTAAAAAGTTGGAACAGACCTATTTCAAAGTGAAAATAACTGAAGGAGCATTTGACAACTAATGTGGATAAACTTCAACAAATCATTTGTTTAGGCGAGCGCTTCCTGGATTCGTCCATTTTTGTCCAAGGGGCTCTTTGGATGTGCGTAAAAATGCGTTTATTTCTGTAGTCAGTGACCTTTGAAACCATCAACGTGTTTCAGCCTTCGGGCTTTCGTGAGGGAGTCAAACAAGTTTGATGAGTTCAACTTGTCTTTATAGTGGAACACCAACAGGAATTCTCTACCTATCCGGCCAAACGACACAACTAGACCGTCCGCCATTGCTGGGGGAGCCTGTCTGTACACGTGTAATGAAAACAGATGAGAATCGGATTTTTTTCTCAACAACATGGAGGAAATCTGGAAGGACTGTCGCATTCCTGGTTGTTGGAACATCAGAGGAAAACTTTAATTGTGGTAACAAGTGAATAAGAAGATCACGGACATTTATTTCATGAATATTTCTGCTGTCTGTGACAAAACTGGACGCTGCTGCACAGTCCACTGATGTCAGTGTGTTCGTATCAGGGAGGAATATCGGACACACAGAGCAGAGGAGGAATAACTTGCAGCCACAGCAGAGAAAACACTGGATTCAATCCCCAACAACAAAAACACGGTTAATTATGGTGAACACTCATTAATCTGACTCTACTTCACGTATCTTTGCTCCCGAAAATGACGCACCGCATAACGTTATCATGCTAGCTAATGCTAACAGAGACAGTTGTGGTGTTGCTGCAAGTTAATGACTAATCTGGGAGATATTGTGAAATATAACTTTATTTGCTCTGATCAGGGCAATGTCGTGACTAGACAATAAAAACAGTTCAGTTGCAAACACAAACGGATCAGGAAGACGGTGTCCTGCAGCCTTTAGTTTCATCTGCAGGACATGTGAAGGCTACGTGGTCTGTACACCAAAAGTCAAATATATGATAAAATAGAAAAGTAACCACCTTTGAAAGAGTTTAGTTTTTTAAACTTTGATAAGTAATCACAAGATGTGCATGTTATTCCAGTGTGGCTTGTCATTAAAGCCAGTTTCCGGAGATGAATAATAGTTCTAATTAAATGATCCGGTGTAAAAAAAAAAAAAAAAGTCAGAATACTAAGATCTCTGGATAACGTATCTATTGGTTATCATTACCTTAGACAACTGTCCAAAATTGTAAATCCAGATATTCACGCTGCTTTCCATGTTGGGCTCTATGCATGACTCCACTACTTCCTAAACTTACTTACTGAAATTACGAACTGATTAATCCAGGTGTGTCTGGCCAGTTACTGAGATCAGACACACCTGGACTAATCTAACTAGCTAACTAACTAGCTACCTTAAGCTCAGGAAGTCGTGGAGTCGTGCATACAGCCCATTGGGACTCGTTCCCTTTGCAATGGCGGCGCCGCAAGATGGCGCAACACACAAAACGCTCGTTGGATTAAGTCTATAATGGAACCTTCCATCAACAGCACTCATCCCATAGAAAACAGTAAATACTACAGTACAAAGAACTACAAACACCCACACCAATAGTTCAGCAATAAAAATATAATATAAAATACTATTATAGGCTAAAACCAAGCCAGAAATCTGCGAGATGTCCTGGAATCAAACCTGAATTTCAGCTTCACATTTAGACAGTTGTGAAGTCAGCCTGTGAGGGCTGGATCAGCATCATTCTGGACTAAACTGCCGTCGTCTGAAGGACTTTATGGAGACATGTACAGTAAGGACAGGTTTCAGTAGTCTAGTCTACTAAAGATAAATGCAGAATTCCTGGTGAGACACCTTTCATCCTACATATGTTCTAGAAGTGATAAAAGTAATGTGATTAATCATGATTAATCTTTTTGACAGCCCTACTATATATATATATATATATATATATATATATATATATATATATATATATGTATATACTGTATATCCAAATATATACTGTATATCCAAATATATCCAATTTAACATATTTTCAAGTATCAATTCATATTGACTGACATGAGCCAAGAAGTAAATATCACCGTCTAATGTCAAAACAGGGCACTCTAAGCTTGTGACAACTATATTCTGCTCCAAGGGAAAAAAATCCCAAAATAGCCTCATCTCAGTGAGAGGAGTTTATTTTGAACATCTGTCTGTACTGCCTGTGTGGTGGAACAAATCCACAAAAAAATATGTTTATCCTTCTTAGTAATGATGTTTATGATCATTTACAGACATTAACTTTGGAATTGGACTGATTGGGTAATTTTTAGCAGGAACAAGTAGAATATGAAAAATCCGAAAATCACCCTATGTTAATTAAATAAATAAATGCAGCTTATACTCAGGAGCGACTTATAGTCCAGAAAATATGGTATATATATAAATATAAATATATATATATAAATAAAAACCTCCTAGTTCTTTATCTTTATCCCTGGACAACAACAACAAAAAGACAAGCAGCAATCTGGACTAAAGCCAACATTATGCTTACCTTTAATTATTCACGTGTGGTTATTATAGCTTCCTCATGTATTTTGTATTTGTGTAAGGTGTAATTTGTCTACATTCTCAGATATTAACGCAACGTATTCACAAACTGGAAGTAAAATGATCACAGCAGTAAAATGATGGATGGGGCCTTCCTTGTGTTATTTGTACTATTTTATCTATTTTACTTTATATGTTCATATTTCACGATGAAACACTTTGTGATTTGGTCTGTGAAAAGTGCTGTATAAATAAAATTCACTTACTTTCTCGCAATTCTTTGACAGTTTAAGTTCTCGTGAGTACCAAACTGTACAGGCATTGTTGTTTTTGGAAATGTACTAAGTTTCCAGAAAAGTCACTTCTATTTAAATGACTCAATTAGTTTATCAACATAAACTGAAATTATTTTATAAACTGATTAATTCTTCAGATAATTTAGACAAAAATGTTAAATATTCTCTGTTATATGCTGTAGCAGCTTCTTTTAAGCAAATAGTTACTGAACCAAACCAGACTTTAATGAGAAAAGCACAAACTGTGGTCTTACTCTGTAATGCCATTTGAAATCTGCATTACTGAAAAATTGAAGTCACCATTTACTTTTAATTGCTCACAACAAATCATTCATATATAACACGTTGTGAGTCAAGTCGTATTTTTGAGGTTTGGATGAGGGCTGGACTGGAGTTTAACTGCATTATTACTCTTTTCCTCTCACGCCAAAACCATTTAAAATGTTTGACAAACTTTGAAATGACATTCTGCTTATTTATCTGCCTGCCTTGTCGTTCGTTTACAGGAAAACGGGAACAGCTATGCCAAAGTCAGCTGGAGATACTCCCAAGCCCACAATGCCATCCTGGGGCCCTCTGGTGAGCTGCTGACTGAGGATGACCTCATCTATCTGGAGCAGCAGATTGCCAGCGTCTCCATGCAGAGGAACTGCGCAGGTTATGACTTGGAGCTTGCTCGTCTCGCCGAGGAGCTCAGGCACATCCTTCCAGCCCCCATCGTCAACATCACCGTCAACACGCAGTTCAGAAACTTCAAAAGTCAAGTTCCCCTACCGGTGTGGTGCGGACGGATCTCCGGCATCGTAAAGAGCATGTCTCTGCTCATGACCAACCTGACAGACCAGCCCCACTGCAAGATGCCCAACACTGAACTAGTAACGGTGTTTTCCCAGGCCCCCGACAGGCAGATTTCCACCAGGGTGCGAAGGGAGAGCATCAAAGATGAAATTCATCAGTTCGGAGTGTCTGTGAGGACTCTGAAGTCCAATTTTGAGACACAGAACTCGTCTTTGTCCGATCAGTCAGAGGAGGCCGTCACGTTTCCTCCTTCCACGAAGCTTGAGGGCCCAATTTCAGACGAGCAACCGGCAGTTTTAAAACCAGCCACAGAAACAGACCAGAACAGTGACTCCGGCATTGACTACGATGAAAATGTCGCAGACGTCCAAGAAACAACCAGCCTCAGAAAGGAGCGCATAGTCGTTTTGTTTTTAGGCCACTGGAAGAAATCTGCCTACACGGTGGGATTAAAAAGCAGAGATGCGGTAGAGAGGAAGATGAGCGACGGAAACCTGGAGATGGGCGACAAGCCTGGTTCTGGTAGCACGGGCGGCGTGGAGACTGAACAGTCAAAGATGATGAACAGCTCGCTTGGGCATTTCTTCAAGCAGAGGAGTGCCGTCAACAAGATGATGGGAAACTGGAGGAAGATGATCTCCAGTGTTCCTTCCAGGCAGATACGCAGGTGAGACTGGATGACTTCCCATCATCCCTGGATTTATATTATTATTTTATTTTTTTTTTTTTGTTTTTAAAAAAAAAAAAAATTTAAATTAAAAATTTCCCAATCAGGTTTTTTGTCTCCCAAATCCGAGTCATTTAAGTTTGAGTCTCGATCCAATACTTCTATAATACATTATTAGATTATTTAATGCTGTGGTTCACCGAATCCACAAAGAACTTAATAATCATTTAGGAACTTTCTGATATCTGCCTTACATTTAGTATTTTTTACCATCGGATCTCGAGGAGCAGGTGCTATTTTGAATATCCCAATTCGGCATTATCTCGATGAAAGAGGCTGATTTTGGGCATACGGGTTGTTTCTCGCAGTTGTAAAAACAATCCACCAAAGATCCCTATATCCTTGTAATTTATGAAGATTCAGACAACTTTTCTGACTAGAGTTACAGCATGGTGCACTCCAGTTGTCTCGGGGTTCCTGGTGACATCATTATCAGGTATTTTGCATTCCAGTTGCACCAACTTCTGAAAAATAGACAGATAGTCAGGAATGCAAAAAGTGTCCGGCATTGCTGGGATTAACCCCGTAAAGGCCAGTCTCTATTCTATGCCAATGGTTCTCCAAAGCTTTCTGACCTTCAGCGGCAGTTGCGAGCATGCGCGAGTGACGTATGCTTAAATTACGAAAGAGTCTATTATGTGTAATTTTAGGACTAAATAACATCTAAACAGATAAGTTATAGAAAAAATTCCGCCCCTTCACAGTTGACATGAAGGTAAACTTGACCTATTAAACCTGAAAAATTTTTTGAACCAGGCTGTAAAAATGTTTATTTCTGCTGTGAAGTTGGTCTTTTTAACTTGGAGTCTATGGGGATTTGCTCTGTTTTGCAGCCAGCCCCTAGTGGATGCAGAAAGTACTACGATTATTTAACTTAACTTCTGGGCTTCACTATTTTGCCCCTTGTACAACAGTCAATATTCAAAATCACTTAAAACAAAAATAGCAACAGAAATTTTTGTTTTTTGTTGTTCTTTTTAAAAAGTGATTACAATACGCTTCCATACCTGCCAGTTTCTTTGACAAACTTTCAGATTGCCAGTTCTGTCCTCTCTCTAACTGTACATCTATCTTTGCTCTGCTCAGTGTGACAGAGAGAAACAGGATGTTCAGTGAACCACACATCATCTGACAGCCACGTCTATAAGCTTCACCTGTACAAACATCTTGTGGTTTGTTAACCAGACGGAGGCGGAGTGATTTAAATCATCACTGCTGCTGTCTTTAGCTTATAACTACAGTGAGACCAAACTGGGAATATTGGAATTTGGCTTTATGACCTTATATGTGGTGTGACACAGTTTGAGTGCAGCGATAGAAAGAGCTAACGGCAGCTAAAATCATGTCTACAGCAAATGTCTTTTAGCCCACTGGTTTTGGTGTCATTTTCATTCAGCTCTTATAAACAACAATGTAGCTCTGATAAACTCTAAGCTGTGTGCATCAAGTACAGAAAGCTAGCATAGCAAAAAGCTACACTACTGTAGCTAGCTAAACAATGGATGTTTGTGTTGACAAGGGTTGAGATAAAATCAGTTATATTGTAAGATGTGATGGAAATTTAGTTTCTGAGGAGAAACAATTTGAACTTTCATGATATCAATTTAGTAACTTTTTCATCTCATAGATTTACTTTACTCTCTAGTAGGGGGAAAAGAAAGAAGACTGAAAACAATTCAACCAATTCAACTCAGTTTAGTTCATTTTTAGGTAACTTACAGTAAATTATACTATTTTATGAAGGATGTAAACAAGCTCAAAGTTAATTTTCCAACATTTCACCTAATTATTGTACAGTTGAGTTTAATAAAACTTGCACCAGCTTCAGTACAACAGTATATAAAGCCATCACTGAAGGGTGAAGGTAGCAAATGGCCTCAAGAGCCTCGTGGAGGTTCCTACTTTCCTCCTGGACATGTAAGCTAAACATTTGCTAATGCTAATTAACAGTTAGCTGGTTCTGTAAAGTTTCTAATGCTAGTTGGTAAGCAAGTGTTAGTGTGCCACCTACTGGAGGGGGAAGAATCAAACTTGTAGCTATCACATTCAAAGTGATGCAATTGGCCTCAAAAACTGTATCAAATATGACACATGACCTTGTCGTAGCAACAAATAATGTCAGTATTTTGACTTTTTGAACTTTAATAAAGCCAATAACATGATAACTTTCCCATAGCGTAATGATATTTTTGAGTCAGTTATGTAATAAGTTAAAATGCCGTTGGTTGTGTGTTGGTTCAGCATGGAAAACTACAGTTGATAATGTAATAATACATAAATAAGACAGATTTCTCAGACTTGTAGGTTTTGTTTTGTTTTTTTTAGTATGTCTGTGCAGTTTCCTCATCAAAATTAGGTTCCATTACAAATTTGGCAAGTTATTACATTATTGGCTTTATTATATGTAATAAAAGTTACAGAGTAAGTTACGTTATTGTCTCTTTCTTACATTATTGATTTAACACTTGACGAAAGGCAGGACTGATACTTGGGCTGAACAGCCAGTCATGTTCTCAGATACATAGTCAGCTGTATAAAAAAGACGATTTTTTTTCTGAACTTTCCACCACAAGATACACAAGCAAAGCAAAGCAGAGCAAAAAACCCAGAGATGAATTTATCAGTTTATTCATTTTAGACATTTTACTGTAATCAGAACCACCAATCCGAAAACTTCAGTGAGACTCAAGTACTGGATCACCAATTTTATTTGAGTAGATCTTGTGAAAACTCTGAAGGCCTGTATGAAATCTCATGGCAATCCATCAAATACACATTGACTTATTTTAGTTTGTACCATATGGAGTTAATGGTGAGAAAAGACATTCTGACATTGTAATTGTTTTATCTAATTGTTATCATGTTTTAATCCTTCATACAGAAGAAAATAAAACTTGTAATCTCTTTAGCCTCATAACAGACTTATTTTCCTGTATGTACAGTATCATAAAGAATATCTGACAGCCTGATAATGAGTGTTTGTGAACCCCTGATAACCCGTAGTGTCATCTACAGGCTCCACCGGCAGAAAGCCGTCTTTTCCCCGGAGCAGTTCTTACCTCGTCTGGAGGGGGTGCCTGTAGAGTATGACAGCCTGACCCTGGATCTCTTCATGCTGGGCTACTTTCACATCCTGGAGCTGGATCTGCCTGTGGATGAGCGCAAAATGAGGCACCTGCTCTGTTTTGAGGTTTTTGACCGTGTGGGAAAGTTCCCCTGGGAGGTGGTCAGGGACTTTCATAAGACCGTCATACAGGACATTGAAGCCGGAAACCGGGAGTGGAAGGATGGCTTTGAGGACATTAAGGTGAAGTTCTTTGGGAACACCGTGAGTCCGTCTGAAGATGCTGCAGTCGTGGTGCAACACAGGCTCCCGGAGGTCAGACAGGTCCCTAAAGTCATTGTTCAGACACCTACACCGGACGAGAGCATGCTCTGCCGAGGAACTGATATATCCAGTTTCAGCAATGATGAAATTTGTCAATATATTGACCGTAGTTTTGCTTTTTGGAAAGAGAAAGAAGCAGAGATTTTTGACTTCGAGTAGTTACTTGTGTCATCTTTTTGATATTTTTATATGCTTTGTAATTAGAGAAAATTAAACTGGATATGAAACGGTTAGATTTTTCTTAGTTGTGACTTTAACTGTAAATGATACAGAATAATTTGTTAACTTTACATGTTTCTTCTGATATTGCCTGATCTGAATTATACTTTCTTATATGTTTACAGATTAATCCCTTGACACCCATCTGGCCTTTGTTTATTTTTTTCTTTTTTATCTGAATAATTTAATTTATCTATTTTCTTCTATTAATTTTTAATTAATGTATTTATTTTATATAATTTATTTATTATGCATGTTTATTTATTAATTATCAGTGGACTCAATATTCAATTTTTTTCATTTCCCCTTTTTTCTGATTTTTTCCTTCTTGTATGTATTTGTTTTTTATATATTTGCAAATAAATTCAGGCATTAAGAGATTGAACAAACAAAATAATTTTTTTCTATTCTCCAATTAGTTTTTTCTGTTCTAGGATCAGTCATCATTTTTGATTTGTTATAATTTTGTAAATTTTGTTCCAGACCTGTCTGATATAGTATGATTTTGAGGTATTTTGATTGTTGAACTCAGGTATTAAACACATTTCAAATCATACCCAGCCCTATTACACAAAAAGGTTTAAGTTATATTTTTCTTAAAGTAAACATTCTTTTTTCACTTAATTATGAAAGCATTTCATGTTAAATGTTTAAAAAATTCTGCCACTACAGGATGAATTATTACACAGATAATCATTTAATGATAATCATATTAAAAGAACAAAATAGCATCTCTGATATAACACCTTCATTTATGTTTTAATGTTTTTTAATGACATAATAAATCTAATCTTACTCACAGACTTTACAGTGTTTGCCTTAACACTTTATTTAAGACCTTATTCCATCCTAACACTATTTCCCCTGCTTACATTTCCAGTTATTGCTTCTTCTTCTTCTGTCTCCGTCACAAGCTTCTAGGCCTGTTTAGAAGATCCATAATGTGTGAGTGTGCAATAGCAGCTGTGAGTGTCAAACTTGTTTGGAATCTGACTTCAGCACAGCAACACTGTCGGGCCTAAAAATAGCCAAGAGAGCAACAAGCTGTCCACCCCAATGACACAGCGATATCTTTCCACCGTGCTGCCCATTGCATGTCCATCCAAGCTGAGGCCACGATCAGCTCGTTTTTACTGGAAGGATGAGCCGTCATTTCAAGTCTGGATCTCTGGGTGAGATTTTTGTTGTTGTTGCTGTTTTTGGTATTAATTAATCATTTAAATTTCACTGTTGTCAGCTTTAGAAAATAATGGGACTCTCTGTCAGGAACCAAAAGTACAACACAGTCCTGATAGCAACACAGTGTTACAGTTATAGTAAACTTTCAGTTAAGTTTGATAAAAAGCATCATGACAAACTGCATTTGGTCACTGCTGCCTTTTGTTTGAGGCCGTTACTTACAGTCATCCTCAAAATTATTCATACTCTCCCATTAAATAAGGAAAAAAAAAATCAGCTGTTGGTGAAATATGTTGAAATTGAACGAAGTAATAATACATGAAAAATTTATGGAAATCATAACACTGATTTTAAATTGTGGTTTAACAGAAAAATTTAAAAATAAACAAACAAACAAACAAAAAAGTAAACAAGCATGATGGGCTCCGGAGCTAAAAAAAAAAATGGTTGAGCAACACTTTGAGGCAATCACTGCAATCTGTAACATCCAATCAGATGTCTGCACCTCTTAACAGATAATGTTGGTCCACTGCTCATGATCAAGGTGCTTCAACAGGTCTGGGATAGTTTGTTTGTTTGTTTGTCAAAAATGATTCTTTTCAACTACAAATCAAAATCAATATTTTATTTCAGTAAAGTATAATTTTGTAAATTTTTTATATATTATTAAATTTCCAAGTTTCTTGTTTTTTAAAATTAATATTGTGAATTATAATTATTCTTTTATTGGAGGATATGAATAATTTTGCAGATGACTGTATAATAAATCGTCCCCACCCCTCCCCTTTTTATTAATTTGTTTTATTCATTTATACCCACTGAATTACTGTTATTTATATATTTACCTTTATTTTATTTATCATTATTTATTCAATATTTAACTGTATTCTATTTTATTTCAGTGACGGTTTTTGCTCTTTTTTTCTTATTTTTTTGTTTGTATTTACAATATTTTGTTTTAACATAATTGTGATTAATTCCGGGGTTTTTAAAATGAGATCTTTGATTTAATTGTTTTGTGTGTTTCTTCTGTGCCCTCAGGTAAATACTAACCTCAGCTGTTGACCATCCCTGCTGACCATAGAGTTTATATTTTGGAATAAAGCTGACCATGGTGCGCAATGTGGATGACCTGGACTTCTGCTTGTCCTCCCATCCTCAGAGCATCCTCGAAGGCTTACGTTCCCTCTGCTCTAACCCCAAACTTGTTGATGTGACGCTGAGTGCAGGTGGGAGGGATTTTCCCTGTCACCGTGGAGTGCTGGCCCTCTGTAGCATGTACTTTCGCTCTATGTTCTCGGGGGACTTTGTGGAGAGCATAGCTGCACGAGTGGAGCTTCACGATGTTGATCCAGAGATACTCAGTTACTTACTGGACTTCGCCTACACAGGAAAACTGACAATCAATCAGAGCAACGTGGAAGGCTTGATCTGCACCTCCAGCCAGCTGCAGTTTCAGACAGTTCGAACTGTGTGCAGCCGATACCTCCAACACCAAATTGATGCAACCAACTGCCTGGGAATCCTGGAGTTCGGGGAGATCCACGGTTGCCCTGAGGTGGTGGCCAAAGCATGGGCCTTCCTTCTGGAGAACTTTGAGGCTGTACAACAAGGCGAGGAGTTCTTGTTACTGGGAAAAGACAGGCTGGTTGCCTGTTTGTCTGATGAAGGACTACAAATCCGGTCAGAGTACACTCGTGTGGAAGCCATCTTGAAATGGGCTGGGTATCAAGAAGAGTCACGACTCTGCCATCTTCCTGAACTCCTCAACTTGTCACGTCTCTCTCTGCTCAGTGTCAGCTACCTGTCTGACACTTTACTGAAAAGACAGTCTAGTGCAAGCTTCTCCCAGCTGCAAGGAGGCTGTTGAAAAAATCCACAGAGAGGTTCGTTAGTTCACTGTCTTCTCTTTTAATCTCAGCAGATTAAAACAGTTTCGACTGGACTCACTGTTCTGGTTCTCAAATGGATTGAAATCTATTTGAAAGACAGGGACTATTTTGTATCAATTCATAGTTACTCAAACAAAGATGATCTGGAGTTCCCCAAGGCGCCATGTTGGGGCCCCTATTGTTCAGCATCTACATGCTCCCACTGGCTCAGATTATGGAAACAAACCAAAAATCTGATCATGAATATGCTGATGACACTCAGCTCAATATTACTGTCTCACCAGGAGACTCTAATAATAAGCTGCAGAGAAAGCCTCAGTCAAATCAGTACTTGGATGTTTTAGTTTTTTTTTCCAGTTAGATAAAGATTAAACTGAAATCTTTGAGTTTGGGAACAAAGATTAGTTTCTAGCTTCAGTCAGCAATGTAAATCTTGGTGTCATTTTGGACTCTGAGCTAAATATTAACAGCCATATAAAAGCAGGAATCAAATCAGTCTTTTACCAGCAAAGGAATAGATTGAGAATAAGGGGGCTGATGGCTTTTCATGATTAGGGATGTATACCAAGTACCGGCATCATTTGGTACTGGTTCCTAATCTTAACAATCTTGTGGTAAAGTTAAGATTCTCAACAAACGATACTGTTATCAATACTTTTTGAATGTCTACCTAACTGTAGTGTAATCATGACACTGTCACGTAATCACGGTGGAGGAGTAAAACGGACGCACTTTTCTTATTCTAACAGCTGTCCTTCACATATCTTTACATCCAGGCCTCCTCAACGATGTCCAAATAAGTGTTTGCCACCACTGCATCTTTTAACATCTCAGTCTTTATTGTTTACTTTAAATTATGTCATAGTATCAATAAGAGTATCAAAAATACCAGTATCGATATTGGTATTGGTATCCGATAAAATCATTACGATATACATCCCTTAACATGATTAATAAAATTTTCCTCATTATCGGTTTTCAGTAGTCTTGACTACTGTAATGGGAAACGAGGTCACGCCCATCCACTTCTGGCCCATGGGACCATAGAAACAAAAAAATAAATAAATGGAAGCCCACAGGGAGAAAATAATCATTTTTTTGGTCCCAGTCCTCAGATATATTGGTTGCAGATTTAAATGAAATTTTTTTGTGCAAAGAAAACATAAAATAAGGTTTAATGGGGCTCACCGGAAAGGGTGTGACTTCGGCTCCTCATAGAGTAACAGGCCTCTAAAAAAAATCTCTAAACTTGCAGCTAATCCAGAATGCTGCTGCTGGTGTCCTCACAAAGACCAGAAACAAGGAGCACACAAAGTGTTGAGAATACCCTGATAACTAACGGAAAGCAAAATCTGAACTCACAGGACAATTGTATTCCTTCATTCATTTGTTTATTCTCCTTAAAGACACACAACGGAACTTTTAGCAGTTTTCTCAGTGACGCGCCCCCTTATCGGCGACTAAACTAGCAACCATCTTGTATCATACCTGCACTGTGATTCACTCCAGCCAGTAAAAGACAGTCTTATCTTGACTCTTGTTCTGTCCCTTCCTCTCTTCCTTTTCCTCTCTTCCTCCTGAAATGTTTCCTTACCAAATCCGACATGAACGGCGTTCAAAACAATCGCGGGGTTGATATCTGGTTTACATCCGGTTGCTAGTGAGTGATGCGGTGCTGCAGCCAATAGTCGGCTGCAATGTCACAGTTGCGTCCCGGATGGGAATCTTACATAGTGCTGTTTCTGAGCCCCGGGACGCCTCTGGGCAGTGACGGCTCGAAAATGCGCAAAATGAATGTTGGTGTGCCATCAAAACGAGTCAGAAACGCAGATTTTTAAGGTCTAAAAGTTACGTTGTGTGTCTTTAAAGCATTGGTAAAATGAAGGAGTTTTTGCTGCAGACAATGTCTTATAGAGAGGCTGCCCCGTCTCTGTCATTATACGGATGTACGCTGAAGGGCGACTTAACGAAATATCTTCTGAAGAAGTCAAAGTGATACAGAAATTTTACCGGTGAGTAAATGCACGGTTAAAAAAAAAGAAGTTACTCTTCAAAGGATATTATCCATTTTTTTTGTTGTTGTTTTTTTAACCTGGACCTTACTTCTATGAATTTATATGTGCATTTACTCATTGTTAAAATTTCTGTATCACTCGCCCCTTCCGACGATATTTAGATTAATCGTGAATCCTCATATACTGTATCCATATCTGGAGTGAAGGGGGCAAAATGAATGGGCCTCTATAAAAGCATTATCTGGAGCAAAACATTAATTTCACCAATACTTTACGACAAATGAAAGATGTTCAAATTTAGCTTTCTGTCAGTTATTGGGGCCATTCTCCACACTCTACTGGTGTCATCTGTGAGAAAATGCATGTATAAATTCCTGGAAATAAGGTCCAGGTCAAAAAAAAAAAAAAGTTATCCTTTCAGTAGGATAATCATCTAACACAGGGGTCCCCAAGTCCAGTCCCCCAGAGCTACTATCCTGCACATTTTGTTGCATCCCTTTTCCAACACACCTGAATCAAATGAATGGCTGGTTACCAGCCTCTGCAGAGCTGAATGACATGTGCATGAGGGAATTAGCCATTTGATTCTGGTGTGTTGGAGAGGGTATTGCTTAAAATTGCAGGATAGTGCAGTAGCTCTCCAGGACTGGAAATCGGCATCCCTGTTATGAACAACATGACAAGGAGGACTGTTTAGATCGGGGTTCCAAATTCTGGTCCTCGAGAGCAACTATCTTGCGATTTTTAGAGCATACCCTCTCCAACACACCAAAATCAAATGGCTAATTCTTTCATGCACATGTCATTCAGCTCTGCAGAGGCCTGATAACGAGCCGTTCATTTGATTCAGGTGTGTTGGAGAAGGGATGCAACCAAAATGTGCAGGATAGTAGCTCTGGAGACTGGACTTGGGCACTCCTGGTGTAGATGCAAGCTGTCATTGAACCAGAATATTTAGTGCTCCGTTTATGGTTCAAAGACTTCTCTTTTGTTTGGAACAGTTTGTATGTGCAATACCTACTTAAACATTGAAAATTCTATATTTGCATTCAAAAGTCAAATGAAATTCACCTGTCAAGGTTAGAGTGGATTTAAGGTTCATTCTGACATCATACAAAAAGTCTAAACTGTTTGAATTGTGCATTTTGATCAAACACCCTGTGAGCCACAGAGACCTCAAAGATCATGGGTCCAGTTTGCTTTCCATCCAGATTTCAAACTTAACATTAAGTTTTTCTGCTCCTGACATCTGAAAAAAAAAACACTTCTAGAAAAACCTTTATATTAATGAAGCTAGACAGTTTTTGACTCTGTTTTCTTGAAAATGTACTCTGTGCATATTTTAAAATATGAAACTCTGTATGTATTCTCCTGTCTGAATGTTTCTTCTGATCATGTGCAACATACCGTGCTGCTTTATGTATGAAATCTTCTGTATTAATACTTTTACTTTGCCTAGAAACTGAATTTGGCACCAGGATATTCTGACAGACTCAACTCTCCGAGTCCACAACCAAACCTGCAAGAAGTGCTGTTTGTCATGGGAGGTCGTTCGCTGGATGACGAAGATGATGAGGAAGACTCAGATGAAGAAGACAGAGACCCGAGACTTCAGAGACTGCTGTCCAGGAACTGTGCCTTCTACAACGCTACGACGAGTGAGTTATTTATCCACCCGTCAAAATTTCAAGTTTGTTAAAGTTCATGTTCCAAATTTGTTGGGAAGCATCTGTCTGACTCGGTAAAACTGTTTGGCAGACATCACAGGTCATTAAAAGTGTTGACAGAAAACTGGCTGCGGGGGGAATGTGGTCTGGATGTGACAAAATTGGAACATCTTCTCAGTTCCTTGAGTGGGGGTTTTATTGTGCATACTGGAAGAAGGCAGAAGTGACATTTTTACATGTTATGAGAATCAAAACATGGCTGCATCCCATTTTGAGACTTGTGGTCTCATAAGGGGGCAAAACGACTCCAGCAGATTTACAGGCAGAAAAACAATTAGCTATTTCTGACTTTTACTAAAATCCTCCTCCAGTATCTTTGCCTAGTCTATCTTATACAAACTCAACATAATTATATTTATTTGATGGAATTTTTACTTACCTCTCTAACTCCCTTTCTTTTTTTCTGCAGAACGGTGGCATGAGCTTCCAAATTTTCCAAATCCCAACAAGTGGGGTTACTCCATGGTGTCCTTGAATAATGATGTGTATGTCTCAGGTCAGTAACAGAAAGCCTGACATTTAAATGGAGAATTTTTCTCCTCATATTCTCTTGTAAGGAATGAAAAACTACATTAGATGTTGTCTGACAGGAGGCTCGCGAGGTTTAAATACCAACACATGGTCGACCACAGAGACCTGGAAGTTCATCACCAGAGAAGGGAGATGGGTCACCGTGGCACCCATGCTTCGGCCTCGAACTAACCACACATCAGCAACACTTAACGGGGAGATTTATGTCATTGGAGGTAAGAAAACACAAATTGTCCTTGTAAAGCTGTAGCACAGCTGAAAGCTCAGATAAACTGAAATTTTTTTGCGTCTTTTAGGTACAACATCAGATCGAGTTGAAGTTGAGCATTATGACCCTTACAACAACACCTGGGCTTTGACGTGTCCCGCCTTAAAATATGTGACGAACTTCACTGCCACGGCTTGTCAGGGGAAACTCTATGTGATCGGATCGTGTGCAGTGAAATACAATGCTCTGACCATGCAGTGCTACAACCCTGTCATAGGTAGGCGGGCATCAAGAACCACATCATTGCTGTCAGATAAAACCCTCTGTTTATTGTTAAATTTTTTTAATTTTTTTTTTGGTCAAATCCAATAAATTTAATGTAATTTAATTTAATAATTTTATACTAATATGTTATACGTGCTTATTTCATATTACAGTTAATATTTTTCATACATTTCGTGTCTTTATTTTAGTTATTTGCTATTATTCATGTATTTATATTTCACATTATGTAATAATTATTCATTTGTTACATATTATTGTTCATTTATTCAATATTTTTAATCATATATTTCCTATGGTTTTTGTCATATTTCTATTGCTATTTTTTTTTACAGTATTTTGTTTTATATAATTGTAAATCATTCACGCACTAAGGGTTTAAAGGAGTAGTTTGTCATTTTTGACATAGGGCCTCACTTTCGAGCTAGCCTGTGTTAGTAGAATAATGTTACAAATATTACATTAATATCATTAATATCACATTAATGCAGAAATGTTCTTGGAGATGGTAGAAAACATTGTGTGCTGTTTTCAAAATCACATCTTTTCCCAGGAATAGCCATATATTTACCAACATAATAATTCAGAACTATATTCTGCATAAGATATGGCAGAGGAAGAGGAGGGTAGGAGTATGCAAACTGGTACCTGGTAGAAAATGTGTAGACTTTAGAAACTGAACACACAATAACAACTGTGTACTGCTGCACATCTTAACAAATACCAAGACATGAACTATGAGGCTATGAGGCTATGTTATATATTTCATGTTATATTGTTAAAAAAAAAAAGAGTGAGCTTTTTACAATATTCAATATTAAATTTCCTCTTTGGGATAAATAAAGTATTTTTCACTTCATTTCATGAACTATGAACCCATGAAAAGCTTGATTAACTGATATCCTCCCTAAGAGAACATCTTTTAAATGATATAAGAACAAAAGGGAGCATCAGTGATAAAATCTTTACTTTGCTGGTGGTTCATTGGAAGGTGTGTCAAGGCTGAAATGTAAAAAGTAAGATATGCATAATAAATTAAATGTCGGTAATAAAAAACATGACATTTACCGGGTTTCTATTGTTTGCGTTTAAAATAAAAGTCTATTATTTCCTGCCATACCGTCCCTTCTTCTAATTTTGGGCCGTATGTTATTATAAAAGATCAACCTGCTTAATTTAATTCAATTTCATAGTTTTTTGGATGGGAAAGTCTGTAGTAATGAATAATATGTTACGGTAAACATGCCAGATTTAGCAAGATGTTAATTTCCATCTGTAGTTTCAAAAGAAACTGCACAAAATAAAAAATAATAACAAAATAGTATCAACAATAGTGCAACATCACAAAGAATACAATAAAAACATAATTACAATAAAAGTGTAAAACAAAGACAAAGACGATGGTATTATTTAAGGTTAAATTTGCCTTAAAATGCTACAGCATGCCTATCATACAGTGCTATCATTAAGAAGCACCTATTTTATAAAAACAAAAAAAACAAAACAAAAAAAAAACATCAGGTTTTTTTATTAAGAAAAAGTTTAATCTACAATTCTTGTTTTGTTTTTTGTTTTTTTTTTTTTTGTTTGTTTTTTATCCCTTTTAATGATTTATTTAATCCAGCTTTGATATCTTATATAGAAAAGTCTGATAAGTGATGTGTATGGTTTGCATTTTTTCCTTTTTGGTAGATAACTGGACGAGTGTATGGTCACCATTCATCCCTAAGTATCTGTCGTCTCCTCGCTCAGTCTGTGTGGATGGAACTATATATCTGGTGGCTGACAACACTAAAAAAGTCTATTCATATGATCCAGAGGCAAACATTTGGCAGAAGGTGAGCTGATTCCTGCTGACTGCGAGCACATGAACACTCCCGCTGTAAATCCAACAGTGGAGCACCAACAGTCTCATTGCACTCCTGTACATAACTTTAATTCTTGCCTCTCTTTTCAGGTCCAGCTTCTTCACATGCTTCATGAGAATGGCGGGCTTGTAACCCTGGACAGGAAGCTGTTTGTCACTGGAGGCCATTGGAAAGGAATGGAGGGTGACTATGGGGTGGAAGTGGAGGTTTACAACAGAGCGTCCAACACCTGGGAGGTGGAGTGCTTTCTTCCAAGACTGTGGTTCTACAGCGGAGTCTGCACCATCTTCCTAGATCCGTCCCAGTGGCCTGAGTTTTCCCCGATGGACTCAACATGATGACATCCTGTTCTAACGGGACTAAATCTGGGCTCACAGAGTTCGCAGAGACGCATCCCCTCACGTATATTGTTACAGTACAGATGGAATGTTTATCCCAGGATGTCGGTGTGCCTGAGAATAGTTTGTTACGTGATCTTCAGGTATTCTCGGATGTTTTTAGGCCACTACTTGACTGCTCAGTGGGTATTTATTTAAACTTTGCATTGTGTGTTTGAGATCTGAATTCCTTTTGTGTTATTATTGAAATTTATGTAGAAAGGGTTTTAGGACAACTAGTTTGATTATTATTATTATTATTATTATTATTATTATCACAGTTTAAAGCGAGATGTTTATTAGTGATTTTATGTCTGTTCACTTGAGAGACAAAAATTAGGGGCTGGGAGTCATGTGTAGAATTGGGAGGGGGTGTATATGTGTGTGTGAACATGTGTGACTGTTTCGTTTAAATATGTGATAGCTTTTTTTTTACATGCATTTGTTTTTATTATGTCAGGCATTTTGTGTTGCCTTTTAATGGCATAAGTGCTTTATAAATTAAGTTTTTTCTTCTTCTTCTTCTTCTTCTTCTTCTTCTTGTTATTTCTACATGAACTCCTGGCTGTGGTTATGAATAAATGTAGTAGTAAGTTTTCCTTCAGTTGTTGTGTTTGATTATTAACTCATTGGTATCCAGCAGTAGTTTGCCTCCTAGCGTGTTTCCATGAGGAACACGGTTAGCTTTCTGTTACCGTGGCGACGGCCCGGAAGCGCGTGGTCACCATGGCAATTTCAGCAGATTACAATAGTTCAACAATAGTTTGAGGTTTCTTGGTTTTAAACTTGTTTAACTGAATTGTTTTTAGTACAGAGTGAGTCTTTGTAAATTTAAATTCGTTTTTATTACCTCTCCGGATTACATGCCAAGTGTCTGCTTTCACACGTTTGTCGGCTTTCTGGCGAAAAGTTGACAAATGTAAAGCTGGCCATTACAAAGTAAACGAAGCTACTGGACAGAAACATACAAAACATATTGTGGTTCTCTCTGGGACGGGTTCTGCTATGAGTTCTGAACCGGAACAAAGTGGACACTCACCCAGACTGGAGGCTGTGATTCAGGTTGGTAACAACATTTTATGGCCGTTTTATGTGGCGTCATTTTTATTATTACAACGGTTTAGACGCGAGAGGAAGATTTGGCGGGTGAACACAGGTTTCAACAAAGTAAGACTGCCAATAAATTCATCCTAACCCGAATTCATCCATCCCGAAAATAAATAAATTAGCCTGTTGTAGTTTAATTCTCTGTTTTTTTTTCTTTTGTGCAAATTAACTCGTTTACTCTTTCCTTGCTGCAATTAGGCTACAACTAGAATTCCCACAACAGTTAAGACTGTAAAATGCTATTATATGCAAATCTCACCAACTCATATTTTAGAACCTGAGACATTCTACCATTTGATGAAAAATATGAGCTGATTGTGAATCTGAGGGCAGCAACGCGTCTGTAAAAAGTTGGTACGAGCAAAAAAAAAGGCTGGAAAAGAAACAACTGGAGGAGCATTTGACTCAAAGGATAATTTAGGGGAGGCAGAGTCTCTCAGATGGAAAGATGGACAGAGATTCACCAATCAAGCTCTGTTTTAAAATTGTGGAACAATTAAAAAAAAAAAAAAAAATTCCCACTATAGTAGAATATCATCAGAAGATTGAGAAAATCAGAAGGAATCTCTGTGTGCATGGGACAAAGCTTCCACATCTGTGCAGCTAGAATCCTGCATCAGACCAGAATGGGACAACATTCCTCTCCTAAAACTCCAGCAGCTGGTCTCCTCACTTCCCAGACATTTACAGACAGTTGTTAAAAGACGAGGAGATGGTACACAATAGTAAACATCACCCTGGAAATACTTTTTACAGATGTGTTGCTGTCATCAGATTCATAATCAGTTAATATTTTCCATCAAATGGTAACATTCTTAGTTTAATCATCTGATATGTTGTTTATGTTCTACTGGGAATAAAACATGTTGATGATATTTTTAAATCATTGTATTCAGTTTTATTTACATTTTGAACAGCATCCAAACTTCCGTGGAGTTTAGGTTATGAACAGTCTGCAGTTAAAAGATATTTTGGTTAACTTAGTTTCCTGTAAACCAAATAATTACCTTGTAAAATACTGATATATTTAGCTTAAATATTGGAAAATGATCTAAGATTTGTCAAGCAGCAAAATATCAGTGATACTTTTGATCTCAGCTTACCATGTAAATTTTTGTTTTCCAACTTTTAAAATGTTTTTTTTTTTTTTTTTTTTTTTTTTTTTACCAATGTAATAGTTAATTTTCTCTTGGAGAAAACAAAACTTGTGTGTGGTTGATTTTTTATTTTATAACTTCTACTAGAATTCGAGATGTTGCTGTTTCTTCTTTTATTACAGTTTAAGATCAGTGAGTTTGACCTTTTATGCTCTGCTAAGTCATATACTTGGTGACTGATGTGATTGTAGAAGTTGGAGGCATCTCTGCTTCGTTCTGATGGCAGCTCAGGAGACAGAAGTCTGACATTTCAAGATGATACACAAGAATCTGGAGCCACACCTGTTCTTATCTCCAGCCGCATCCGCCAGATCATCACCCGCAACCTGGCTGAGCAGCCAACTGGTAGGAGATAGAGCTTCACCTGTACAGTAGTTCCCCAGACAGAAGTCTGTATAATAACCCTACAATCATAATGTGCTAAAACTCCCAGTTCTCTATGCATGATCCATTTCCTAATCCCAGGTGGAAGCTCTGAGGTCAGTGAGACGGAGGAGAGCAGGGTCCTGAGGGAACAGCCGTCCCCTGGCCAGATGGACCGTGACCAGCTGCTTGTCAAACACACCAGTCTTACAAAGAAGGTAGGAGCAGAACACGTTCTCAAGTCAAGGTCAAGCTGTGGAACATATATACATATTCAGTATGTACCCATGCTTTTCCAGCTCAATGTTTGTTCTATAAGAAAAAAAGAACTTTAGATGTCCCGAAACTTATTTATGTACGGAAGATCATTTGAGCCAATGAAGAAAAAAAATCATATTCTTAGAAAAAAAAGTCAGAATTCTGACTTTTTTCCAGAACATTAAAAAAAAAAAAAAAAAAAATTCAATTTTGGGAGATAATTTTTTTAAATTTCTGAAAAATTCTATATATCAGAATTCTGAAGAATTCTGATATATATATATATATATATATATATATATATATATAGGCCATACTGCATATACATATACATATATTTATATATATATATATATATATATATATATATATATATATATATATATATTTGCATTTGCTAATGTTGCTGCATTTCTTATAAACTTTGGTAGATCTGTGGAACTGCACACTGTAAAACAGTCATGCCACAGCATTAATGCTGCAAAGCTACATGCATCTGAAATAGAGTACGGTTACAGTAAACATCAGTCTGCACTACTCTTTCCAACAAGCAAAGCCATTTGGGGCTGAATAAACAGTGAGGGAAGATTTTCATCAGCTTTGCACAAACTGCAGTGAAAACCAAGAGGGTATTAGAGTTAAGATTACATGAATGTACATTTTTAAATGCACTTATTTGATCATTTTCTATGTTTTAAACACTCTATAATCATCCTTTGTGCATGTAGGAGAGTGTGCATGGATATGTGTGTGTGTGTGTGTGTGTGTGTGTGTGTTTGTCTTTCTAAGTACAAATAAGAGGGGAGGGTGCTTCATGAAGGGTTTCCTTGTGGTCTGCTCAGGTAGACTCAGACCCCCTGTGCTCGCGTGGACCGGCGTCTCCCTTCATTGCCCCCCATGGTTGCCCCTCCATGTAGCGGCAGCTGTATTGGAGGGGGGGGGGGGTGCGAAGGTCATTGGCCTCCTCCCTTGAGACTGTTGAAGAAAAAGCTCGTTTTTCATGGTGCACAAACAGCCATTTGTGATAACACTGCCATCATTCTGCAGCATTAATCTAATATACTCCCTCTGTTTTCCTTACTCTTGGAATTTACTTTAAAACCATGGCTATAAATACAACCTAAACACCAGGAAAGATATATATAGTATGTTTATTTTGTTGATATTTTTAGACGTGTGAAAAAGCAGGCGCGCAGAGGTGTTACTGATATTTGGTGCACAAACAAATGAGCTGGAATTGGGTCTAGCAGTGCGTCCCAGGTCCAGAGGGTCATTACAGGACTCCTGTCATGACTTGCCTTATCTACTGAAAGCTGCTGTCCTCCTCACTGTTTCCTCTCTGCTAAAACAGCATGATTGTTTAGCAGCTGTGCTTGTGAGTGACGTTTTTTCAAGGTGAAAGTCAGTGCCCAAGAGCCACATATGCTGCTTTAATTATGGCTAATGATGAAGCTAACAAGCCAGCAGTCTTGAGTTGACACACAGCTTTCTCCCAAATAGAAGTTTAAGTGTACTTTTCCAGTGCGTATATTGGATTATTGTCAGTTATAGTAGTTATCTTAAAAATGAGCACATCATTTATTATTTTGTACCTTGTATTCAATCAAGGATAAATGAACAAACCCAGTTGGAGTGTAGTGTTCCTCTTGCATGTTTTAGCTGCACATGCTGCTGAAAAGTATCCCATAGGGACCTGATGTAATCTTGCCCATTTACTGATGGTAGTCCAGTTGCAGGCTTGCAGCTTGAGTATGCCCCCTGCAGTTCCTGAGGCCAAACAGCCTTCATAGCTACTTTAGGCCCAACTCTGGTGTACCACCATGTATTTTTCATTCAACCCTCGTATTGTGTTTAAAAGCTGCTGACGTCTTCAGTGTTGGTGGGTCAAATATGACCCAGAATCTAACTTTACCTAAAATAATCAAAAAACTTATAATCCATTATTGATTTTCATCTCAGTGTCAATTCTATATCAGTATATCTCAATTCAGTTTGTTTTCATGTCCACCTAAATATTGTTGTAAAAGCTAATTTTTTGGGCCACATAGACCTATTATGTTATAACACACCACAGTATAAATTCACTCATTATATTTCCTTTGGTGATGACAACGGTCAAGATTATTATCTGAGTCTACTAGATTGTTATTATAGTATAACAACCTCCAAAGAATAGTTTGATTCTTTTTATTAATGTAAAATGATGTATGTAATGTAAAATTAGTAATAATAGTGACATATGTGGTGTTACGGGTCAAAAATGATCCAAACACAATATAAAGGGTTAAAGGTACAGTGTGTAATTCTTACACACTGTGCCTTTAAAGGTACCTAGTGTGTAAGAATGACTGACATCTAGTGGTAAAGATGGGTGTTTGAAAGAAAAGATGTTTTCTTTCAAATGACTTCATATTCCAGGCACTGTTGTGAATATATGGTGGCCGTTTGTGACCAAAATTCTCCTAGGCATAGAGATGGTATCATCTGTGAATGGATCCAGTGGTCTCAGGTGTAGCTATGACTGTACTTTGAGTAACTACTTTAATGTCTTTTAAGGCATTACTTACCCCAAACAGTGCTCTAACTCACATTAAACAAAGCTGGTACAGCAGTTTTACGGTTCAGAGGGTTTTTTTTTCTGCCACTGACCTTTGATTTTTTTTACACAGTGTTACTTTAAGTTTGTCAGACAGCAGCAAATGTGTTGTTTTCACTACCAGAATGAGGGTTTAAATTTCCCTGTGTGCATCTACATTACCTTGTTTGCTATTCTTGCATGATAATCTTCCAGCAGATTTAGTCATGACAAATTCAGTATGGGAAGAAAAGTTCAGAATTTCTCTACAAATGAATTAACAAGTAACAAATAACCAGGGGCCTCATTTATAAAACTGTGTGTAAGATCCTTACTAAAAGTTTACTTAAACCCAAAACCTAAAGTTTGCGTACGCCAAAAAATATTCAGATTTATAAAAACGTGCGTACGCACAAGTTCAAGCAATTCCCCTTTATAAATCACACTCTTCCTGGAAGTTTGCGCAGGTGAATTTGGCTCATATTCCGCCCCCTACACACCCACATTCTTCCATAAATGGTCAATGCAAAACACCTCATCTGCATATAAATGAGCCAGCTGATCTGAGGCATTTAAAGCTTAATCCTGGCAAACGAAAAGACAATAAAACGTGATTTCGCGGAGACTGAAGTGGAGGTGATTGTTGGTTAGTTGGAGCCTCACAAAAACATTTTATATGGGCGTCACAGGTGGAATCACGGATAAAGTAAAGTTTGCTGTGTGACAGCAGGTTGTTGTGGCGGTGAATGATGGAACAGAGGTCTGTTCCAGAAGTTGTGCTGTGAACTGTGGAGGAAACACCGTGTCAGTGCGACTGTGTGCAGAACGCAGAACACCTTTTTGTGTTGTGTGGTGAAGCAACCTCCTCCTGCATCGTCGGGGTGAGCTTGGTTTCAGTGGGGCGGTCTATCTGGATCCAGTTTGTAGAGAAAAGCGCTGCAAAGGTAAATCTGTTTATTAGCCAGTCGTCATCAGTGGGCCAGGAAATCCTGGTGATCCCTGAAAACGCGTTACCTTCTAATTTTCCCATCTGTAGGTCCTCCAGCTGCACTGATGCTTCCAAGCGCAGCATTACGCACAAGTGTGTGTCCCCGCAATTAATATGCTTAGATCAGTCAGTCTGACTGCAGCGCACCTTGTCATAATCTGTGTATTAATGTGGTAAATATATCACCCTGGTAATCAGTGGGTAGAGGAAGACGATGGTGAGAAAACTTGATGAAATGTTGATTTAACATATAAGTTTGCTTACGAACCTTTTTATTTACTTGAAAGGTTTTTATAGTTTCAGTTCAAGTTTGAATCCTACAGTCAATCTATGATAATAATTTGATATGAAGGGGGAATTAAATGTTTGAGAGTGACAGGACATACGAGAGCCTGCACGGGGCTCGATCCCCACCCAGAGGAAAATTTTACTTCTCAAAGCATCTCAGGAGACAAAAAGGAGATCTCATCTCATCCCCTCATTCAGGTTTTAAGTCGTTCTCATGAATGTCTCTTTTGTTTCTCCTAAAATTCATCAGGAGAAATTGTCTAATTTGAGACTGAATGCAGACATCCTGAGAATTATTTGAGAAATTATTAAGACCTCCTTTGGAACTGGAAGTGAGACTTTGTTGAGATTTTGTGGAACTTTTTCATCTGGAGACGAGGTTGAGAAACAGGAGAAATGAGCCATTGTCTTATTTAGCTCTCACGTGTATCTCACATTTGTCTAGAAGTAAATTAGACCTTTATGAGATCATTTTTTCAAAATTATTTTCCACTGGGCAGTCTCCAAAATGTGCGTAAGCAAGGCCTGTAGTTTGCTTAAAGTTACGCACATTCCTAAGTAGGGCTGCACAATTCTGGGAAAAATGTGAATCCCGATTTTTTTGCTTAAAATTAAGATCACGATTCTCTGACACGATTTTTTTTTCCCAAAATTTTTTTATTGCACAAATAAACTTTCACAAAACTAACTATTCAAAAGGTTTGCACAAGAGTTTGTTGGAGCATTTCTTTGGCAGATGCATAGGTGAAGTTCTTTACCATTGGTTAGGGAGTGGGGAGGCAACAGCAGTGCTGCATTTGAGGGCGCTTGAAAAAATCTGGGAAGAATGGAAACGTATTGGTGATGAGCTCAGGATTAAAAATGCTTCAGAATTGTTGTGGGTAGAAATGAGATCACATGTATGTGTGAATTGAGATCACGATCTTTTAACGATTAATTGTGCAGCCCTATTCCTAAGCTAGTTTTCTTTCTATGAACCCCACTTTTGCGTAGGTTGCTTACGCACATTCCTAGCCCAGTTTTGTGCGTAAGCAAGCTTTATAAATGAGGCCCCAGAGCTTTAGAAAATCCTTGACTGCAGTTATAAGATTATAAGAAGAACTCTGAACAAAGCTGTTTGTCGTCTCCTGTCTTTGTTGTAAGATATTGTCATCTGTTGTGTAAACACATGAGGGTGGTATTGATTTTTCTATTTAGTGCTCTCTGCAAAAGGGCTGCACCGTGGTTTGGTGGTCAAATTTCTGATTTGACTGTTGAACGGGGGCCTTTTGGATTCTGCATGTTCACCCTGTCTGGGTTCTCCGGCTTCCCCCAACAGTCCAACAACATGCACATTAAGTTCATTAGTGTTTGAGTATTGAGCAGTTTTGTTGTGACTCTGCATTGGAATAAGCAGGTAAATGATGAGTGGATGTCTTTGCAAGCAAATGACTCCTTTCATTTACAAAATGTTGACCATTTTCTTATATTAGAAACAAGTCCACCATAAAGAAACACAATAAAGTGATGAACAAAAGTTTTTTTTTTCTGTACTCTGACATCTACCCATTGCTGAAGTTCCATGTTGTCAGAAGAAGCCAGTCCGCCACAAAATGTGCGACCGTTTAGAAACATACATTATCCCAAATCCCCGTTTTTTCCCCCCAGCGTCTGCCTTGTCTTTGAGCTGACAGAAGATTATTAACGCTGTACTGATGAGGTCACACCTGGACTCTAACAGCCGTCCTCTGTGTGTCTGTTAAGTCACTCTCCGTGATCTCTGGTGACCCCAGAAAATTGCACCTGAACCAGGATAAACCCTGACCTACTTTGCGACTGGGATGGCCTCAGGAGGTTGAGGAACGTGCTGTGATGGATTCTGTACCCGCTGTGTTGTTTTTGGAGTCCTGCCAGCGTGTGTTTTCTCATACGTACGGGTCTATACCCCACTCCCTGAACACTTAGCGACTGCCTGCAAAATGCTGCGGCGTGACAGTCGGCTGGATAAAGATAACTCTTGCTGAATGATTTCTGACACCAGCTGCCATTTGCCGGTGCGCTCTGCTATCGCCTGGGTCTCTTCATAAGAAACCAGCCAAACATAGCTGGCGCAGATAAAGTCCGTTTTTAGGAGCCGTGTTTCTGGTTTCTTTTACCCTGTTACCCCCCTCTGTTTCCAGCTTGTTTTTCCTGCTGGCTCAATCTCATTCATTTAAGCAGAGGTTTAACTGGGCCACTGCCAAAACATCTGACTCTCAGCTATCAATGAACATAGTAAAAATAATTGCCCTGCCCCCCCACAGAGCATATGCTTAAAAGCCTCTCTGAATACTGAAATCGTGATGAAACTTTGAGAATTTTATATTCGGCTTCTCGTGTTACCTGACTTTAAAGACGAACATTAAACAGACGTTCAGTTCTGTTAACATGTCAAAAAGATCTTGAACTGATTAAAAGGATGCCTGCATGAATAAGTTTTGTACGGCATTGTTCTGGACAGGGGCAGCCATGTGCTTGTGAGAGCATGCCATGTATTATTAGTTCGACACATTTACATAGATTATTGTATCCCTTATGCCATTCCAGCAGCTGTTCCCATGCATGACCAAAGAGTTTGCTATACGTTACCTCCTCCTCCTCCCTTCCATTCTCCCCGTTTGTTAATTACAGTTAGTGATGGTACATAAACAGCTTTCACAATCAGCTGGGGCTCTTTTACAGAGTCAGCACTCAGGCGGTAATGTGAGGGGAGGGAGTGAACGGGTCTGTTGTTCAAGTCGGATAGTAAGTTTCTGGGCTGCTTGGGGGCGATGGACATCCGCTCCAGCTGTGTTTAGGAATCTGACAGATAGTGCACTCCATTAATTCCCTTTATTAAGCCTCTGGGCCCAGGCCAAGCCAGAGAAAACGATTGCAGCTGTAACCCTTCACATGCTGGCTGGACTGTGCACTCGTGGCCAGATGTCGCTCTGAGTGAGTCAGAGGTAGAGAGAAAGCGGTTTCTGCTTGTTGATTTGTTTCTAGAAGTGCCTGAAAATGGATATAAAAACAAATATGGAGTCACAGCACTGGTGTCATGTAGTTGGAGAGGAGCAAAGCTTTAGACTTTCCAGAAAATTTAGATGATTGTTTAGATAAACTGGTGCATTACCAGAACTCCCGGTGTTGTGACATTCGGTCAGTGAGAGGATACTGTAATCATAACTTGGTAACTGAATGGATTTGGATCTTTTTTTTTTTGATCTACCACATGAGCAAGGCAGCAAATTTTGGCCCAAACACCAAAGCCTTCACATGGTCCTTGAAAATGATTCTCTTGTTGCCTGTTGGCAGTTGAATCAAAGCAAGATTATCCCTTGATGTTGTTTGAAATATTTATCAAAAGAGACAATACAAGGAGTGGCACAAATCATAAATATCGAGAAATATAAAAAGTTAATTCAAACCACATTTTAAGAGCCTGAAACATTTTACACTCAAGAAACGGATACATGGGAATAAAAAAAGGAACCATAGCTACCATATGGAGGCATAAAACATGCCATGACTTGGAGGCTGTTTTTGTATAAAGTGCATTTTGAACATTATTGCAGCATGGCACTTGGTGACCTCAAAGAGCTGGGCTGTAGTGGGAGTGGGCTCAGCTCACTTTAGGGAGCCATGGAGGCTGCTCAAGAGTGATTGTGCTCTGAAACAGATCATAAATAGCAGAGGGTTCAGCAAGCACACTTCTGGGCCCCCACTAAGCCCTGTAAGCCCCTGAGTTAGGGCAGATGGAAGGCTGAGATTATTTCCTTCTCTCTGTTGCCTTGACAGTCATCACTAGGTGGGTGTGTAGTCAAGAACAATGAGTTCAAGCTCACATGGACATGTGGGTGATGAGATGTTTGTGATGCAAGCAAACCAAGGGAGTAGATGGTGGTGGATGAGCGTTGAGTGAAGGTGGGGGTCTCCATACCAAAATGTTCGGGCGCCCTCTTGGGAGCCTCCTGCACAGAGCATGGCTAATCCGTAGCAGCCTCCGGCTCCTGCTTTACAGCTGACTGGGGAGAAACCATAAAAAAGCGTCATCTCTATGGTGTGTGGAGTAGGGGCGAGGCTCTGGCAAGAAGCCCACGTGCTGAGGCTATGCGTAAAAAAAGTGCAAACAACTCTGCATCGAGTTAGGGTGGGGACCTGTAGGAGTTTCCTGGGACACCTGGTCACTGAGTGCACGGCAAGGTTGGAAAGCTGCAGTCAACAGTAGTAACAGCTGAGCAGGCTTTATCTGTGAAAGACTCATGACAATAGACAGGAGTGTACACTGTCAGCAGTGCTTTCCACTCCTAGGTGGCCTGGTGGATCACTGCACTCTTCTATTTTAGGGATTTAGTTTCAGAAAAACAAACTTCTTACTCACATAAATGCATCGCGTCGTTACGCCATCCATTACAGTATTTGAGGGATAATGTATGGAATGTAGGTTGTTATCGGGAAATACTGACCAACAATTATCACGATTTTGGAAGTAAAATAGATTGATACCGCAATTTTAAATATCAATTTGATATTGTCATATGAAAATATCGCGATATTTCAGTGTATCCTTATTTTTCCCACCCTTATTTTTCAGTGTCAAAAACAGATAAAACTATTTGCAATGACTGCTTGTTTTTTTCAGCTTTGATATCAGTATCGATATCAGGTATCGGCCACATGAGTTTTAAAATATCGGCATATCGGATGATGGCCAAATTTCCGATATCGTGCTTCCCTACAATACACACCTCTGCATAATTGGAACCTGAACACATATCCATGTCAGTCACACATGCCATGATGGCTGATGCACTCCCTCACAGACGCTGGCCAGTGACCCATTCTCACAAACCTTTTTGGTTGATAGTCCTTTTATATCCAGTCCTGACACCCTTACCTGTGATCAGTGTTTATGCGTTGTGTGGTCACTTGGATTTAAAAAAAAAAAACAAAAAAACTTGTCTTTGCATTCTGAGTTTGTTTTTTTTTTTTTTCAAAATGTGCTATATGTACAACATTGCTACTTCCTGAACTTTAAGCCAGCTCCTTTGTTTCTTGTCTTTTAATACTGGACTAAATGATTAATTCAGGTGTGTCTGGCCATTGTAGTTGTAGTTACTGAGATCAGGCACACCTGGATTAATCAGTTTGTCCAGTAATTCCTTCCTTCCTTCCATCTATGTATCCATTCTTTTATCCATCCATCCATCCATCCATCCATTTATCATCCATCCATTGATCCATCCATCCTTTTATCCATCCATCATCCATCCATCCATCCATCCATTAATCCATCTATTCATTCATTCACCCATCCACCCATCCATCTTTTTATCCATACATACATCATCCATCCATTGATCCATCTATCCTTTTATCCATCCATCTATCTGTCCATCCATCCATCCATCCATCCATTGATCCATCCATTCATCCACCCATCATCCATCTATTGATCCATCCATCCATCCATCCATCCATCCATTCATCTGTTGTCGGGGCAACAGGTTCAGGAGGAATACCCAGTCATCTCCAGCTACTCCTCGGTGATCCTGAGGCATTCCCAGGCTTCATCCAATGTCCCAGCTGGGTGTGTTCAGGAAATCTCCAAGGAGGTGAAAGTAGTAGGCATCCTAATCATACTGTATGTCCATACCACTGTCATCTGCACACATGTCCGCTGAATAAAATTTTGGATGAATCAACAATTTAAGTTTCACTACTTCTTTTTAAACTTGCGTACTTTTCTGGAAAAGGGTTTGTACAGGCTTGTTAGCAAGTAAGTGTTATTACTACAGTCGTGCCAAAATACTTGAAAAGATGCATAATCACTTGTGCTCCTCGCACAGCTGTTTCCAGGAGTCCCTTTAAACACAGCTGCTGTAGTTCTGTGTGTTTCAAACACTCCGCCCATGTTGTTCCCCTTTCTCAATCCCTGTGGCTGTCACCTCAACAACGGGCAGTAAAAGACGTTTTTGTGCTCTCCGCGTCCGCTGAGAAAAACACCAAAAGCACAGAGCCAAGTGCGTGATGGCCGTTAATGTAGTTTGTTGTATAAATTTCTGAAAGGGGCATTTGAAAATGTGTTAATAATGGTGGCAAAGTGACTTGGTCCGGTGTGGAACAGTGAGACTATTGTGTTGGCTCTCTTGGAGCCTGCTGGAGAGATTAAGCACCCAGAGAAGAGATGAAGTACAGAGGAGAGGAGGGAGGGTGTGGGTCTCAGGGTTGATTTGAAGGGCTTGGATGTTGGTTTGGAGCGTGTTGAAGGGGAGGGGACTCCCTCTCTCTCCCTCTCTTCCTTTCTTTGAGAAGTCGGCGAGGGCAGCTGGAGGCACGCAGCGCGTTGTAGCGCTCTAGGGCCATGTGGTTTGTATTAGTGAGGACAGGGTGTCTGGCACCAGGATAGAGAGTGGGTGGTGCAGATGGAGTTAAGGGTGTATAAGGTTGAGAGGTTACAGGACATTTGGATTCTCAGATATGGGAGAAAATCTGAGATCCCACAGTGAGAAAGACCAGGACGTTAATATGTCTGTTTTTCGATGCAAGTGACAGAACTAATCATGCAAAAACAAGATATCCTCATATTCTGCTTGGGTTGTTTGTTCAATCATCTTAAAATTATGCTGCCCTCCACATTTTTCTTATTTTGCTTAGACAAGGAACACACTGACTGAGTACTTGATTAAATCTACTTATGTTTAAATTTAAAACGAGGTTTGAGAACATTGTTTTTGCAAGGCACAAGGAAAACATTTTTTATATATCTATATATTACATAATTGTAACTTTATTAGATGTTACTAAATATTGGAATTATTACTTTTATATATCTGCATGTACAGTTGTCCTGCAACTTATTCATACCCTCATATTACAGATGGAAAAAAAAATCAGCTGTCAGTGAAATTAGTTAAAATTGACTAAAGTAATAATAAATAAAGATTCTATGAAAATCATGACACTGATTCTGAATTGTGGTCGAAAAGAAATATTAAAAGCAAACTCACAAAAAATAAAACAGAAAAACAATAATAATGGGGCTCTTAAGCTAAAATTTTGTTGAGCGCCACTTTGAGACAATTACTGCAATCATGTGTTTTCTGTGATGTTCAATGATACTTTTGCACCTGTTCACAGGTGTTTTGGTCCACTGTTCAAGGGCAAGATGTTCTACATGGTCTGGGACAGTTTTGTTTGTTTATTTTTTTAAATTATTATTTTCAAACACAATTCAAAATCACTAAACTATTTTGCTAAATTATATTTTTGTAAATTTTTATTCATTATTGGGATTTTTTTTTTTTTTTACTTGATTGTTATTTGAATTACTATTGTAAATTTAGCCTTTTCTTTAATGGGAAGGTATGAATAATTTTGAGGACAATATATATTGTATGCATACTGTATATGCATATGTATATATGGGTATGTATATTTAAAAATATGTATAGATTTTGGGTCATTTACTGGGTTCATATAAATAGAAACATACAGTCTGTTGTAATTAGGCAACAGGGCTAATCTAAACAGGAGGTGAAAGTGATGATTGTTTATATTGTTGAAGAGGGAAGAATAAATAAACACTGTTCTTCCTACTCCTCTTTGAGCATGTTAAGTACTATCACTACTCCTTGTCTCACTTTTAGTTTTAGCTGGTTTTTGCCATCTTTTTTATTTAATTGTCTTAATATGTTAAAAAACAAAGAATTAATTAAATCAAATTCTGTGTAGATATCATAAATCATTTAGTTTTTATTTCATTGTATCGGCTTTCTCATAAATGCATTAGCTTTACTTATTTTCCAAATTCCTTATCAGCACTGCAAGAAATCCCATTTTTATAAATACTGGAGTGAATAAAAAGGATATTATAATGCTGTCTTGTCATTTCAACACAACTAAGAAAATCATAAAAATGGTAATTACAGTATAATCAGTTTGTCTGATTTTACTGTTATTGTAATGTGAAACCTGCTGAAGCTGATCTGATGGCACTCTGTCCAGCTGGATCAAATGCTGATGCTCCAGTCAGCTGGCGACTCTGACCAGGACAGTAGACCACCAGGATCTATGCAGCTGGAGGACAGGGAGAAGGCCTACAATCAAAAACTTCATGCCTACCAGGAAGCCCAGAAGAGACAAGGCCAACTCGTTCAGAAGCTGCAGAGCAAGGTGACTGAAACATACCACACAAGCCAAGACACACTTACACCAGAAATCTGAAGTTTTCCTTACAGAATGGAGTATCTCATGTTTTCATTCCAGCTGCTCCATTACAAGAAGAGGTGTGGAGAACTAGAGGAGCAGGTGCTGGAGAAGTCTTCAGAGACCGAAAAGATGAGAGTGATGGTGCGTCTAAATGGCTATGTGACCTTAACGATCACTGTTGCTCAGTTATACACTTCACTGGCCTCTTTATCAGGTTCACCTATTCAATTCCTTGTTACCACAAATGTCTAACCAACCAATCACACAGCAGCATCTAATCATGTAGATATGTCGAAGATGAATTGCTGAAGTTCAAACTGAGCATCATAATGAGGAAAAAAGGGGATTTAAGTGACTTTGAACATGGCATGGTTGTTGGTCTGAGTATTTACTAGGATTTTCACACACAACCATCTCTGGGGTTTCCAGAGAATGGTCTGAAGAAGAGAAAATATCCAGAGAGCAGCAGTCACAAAGCTCAGATCATCTCCAACTGCTTTCTGGAATATGATGATGAGTTCACTGTACTCCAATGGCCTCCACAGTCACCAGATCTCAATGCAACAGAGCAGCTTTGGGATGTGGTGGAACAGGGAGATTCTCATCATGGATACAGCAATTGTGTGATGCTGGTATGTCAATACTGAGCGAAATCTCTGAGGAATGTTTCCAACACCTTGTTGGATTTTCACACCAAGAGTTAAGGCAGTTCTGGAGGAAAAAGGGGACCAACCCGGAACTAGAAGGTGGACCTGATGAAGTGGCTGGTTTGTGTACCAGATGACTGCTAGGTCTAATCAGGTTGTTCTGAAGTTAATTGGGTCCTTACACTCAATCATTAAAAGTAGAGCCCGAAGTTTCCCCGTGAAAATAAACGTTAGACTTGTGCAAGTGAAACCCGTCTCAAACTGTGCCTTTGCGTGCCTGCAGTGGTGAGTTTGAATGCAACTCCCTCTCCCCCTGTCTGTAATTCACTCTTTAGCTTTGTTTTGTTGTGGTCGGGACGTTTCTGGGTGGAGATTTCTGTTTATATCACCAGCCAATGACAGAGCTAAGACCCATGACGCTGTGTGGGAATAAGCTCATGACTGGAGCAGATGCCAGTCACTCAAACTGGGGGGAGGGGGGGGGGGGGGGGGGGGGGGGTCGGCGGCTGCTGGTCTTGGTCCGCTGGGGCCTGGGCCCCGAGACGGGGGGGCTCCGGCAGGGGCCACCTTCTGCCGCCCTCTGGGGGGATATATGTCCGTCCCTTTGGGGGGGTGGTTGGGGGCCTGGGTCTCTGGCTTTGCGGGCTTCCTCCTCCTTGCAGAGACGAGGCTGCATCTGCATGACTGCATCACCATAGAGACCCTTTATTATGCATGTTGACACTGTGACGCTGCTTCCCGTTGCGCTGACTAGGTTGTACCTCTTCTCTGCGTTGTTCTGTGTGTGTTTGTATGATCTGATGATACGTAAGCCACCTGCAGGTCCCCCTGAGGGGGATTGCTTGTTTCGTTTTCCAGCAGAGACCTTAGAATGTTGTTTAGTGGTTTCTGTACAGATGCACCAGTGAGCTGTGGACGTGGATCCATGTTTTCTCTCCTCTCTCTCTCCCTCTTCCTCACTCCTTTCTCTCTGTTCCACCTTCTATCATTGCTTCTGTTAACTTTCATTTTTCCCTTGTCAAGCCCAGCAGTATGGTATGGAATGCTGTTATGAACAAATGTTTAATTAAAGAAATAAAATTAATAAACAGGATATCGAGAGGAGCCTTGTGTTCATAAAGCTCCCCTTGGCAAAGCAAAACTGTTCAACACAATAAAGCAGCCAGATCACCATTCTGCTTGCTATGATGCTGGACGGGACAAGTAAAAAAGAAAAAAAAAAGAATAGGCTGAAGAACAAGGCGGCCATTAGCCTGAGAGGGAGGGACACTCAGAATACTGTTGTTTGCAAACAGAAACAGTGGGGGGACTCCGGACTCTACCTTTAAGGTTTTGGTAACATGTTTAAAGAAGGTAATCTTATGTATGTAATAGTATGACCACATTAAATGGACACGTAAAAACTATAACTGCCTATCAACGAGTTGTCAGACGAGAAAAATTCATTAAAGATCATATTTCTTTATATCTGAGTGTTGTTGAACAAAGATTATTCTTATTTGTCTGTTAATATACACGGTGACTTGCTGGATTATTATTAGATTGAGTGTAATTATCATGCCTTGGATGACTGAGTTTTTTATTTTTGTATTTGTTTTGATCCGTTAAATGCTCAAAATTCTTCCACTCAAACAAAACAGCAGACATCTGCACTTAACAGTAAGTACGAAACACTTTGAGACAAACAAATGGACTCTTCATTTAGTTAATGGGGTTTGTGCTTTTCTTTAAATGTACTTAGTTGATCCAAATATTAGTCTTGGCTGTGAGTAGATTCACACAGTTATTATGTTTCATCAGAAATGTCAGTTTAAAGCTAACCGACTGCTGCTGCCGTGTACCTAAATGTTATCTAGCTGCCAGTTGTGAAGGTGTGTGTGTTCAGCTGCAGGCCCACGTGGACTCAGCTGAGCATCAGAAGCGTGTGGAACAGGATCTGAACACTGCTGTCCAGAAAACATCTGCTCAGCTGCAAGAGGAGCAGAGGAGGTGAGTGACGGACGCCGCTGGTAGCTCGGCTGAAACACAAACTTGTGCAACCATTCTGTTCATGACTAATACTTATTAGTGGAAGGGTTTGAGTACAGAAAAAAAACACATCCCTACAGGGAGTTACTAATTAGATGCAGATTTGTAACAGTAAATTCACATTTTCTTTCTGTTTTGTTGTTGAGAAGCAGAAATCAGCTATTTCTGAGACATGTGTGGACCAGAGATATTCCCATCAGTTCTTAGGCCTTCTTGTAGCTTTTTCCTGCCCCTGCCGCAGGGAGAAATCAGAAGATAACCTTTGCATCCAATTTGTCAGAGAAAATGTGTTTGCTCTTCTCTGCAAATCTTATTCATCATGCTTCACATTAAGTGTGGAACATTCTCTGGAGCTAAGGGGACATTTTAAGGCTTTATGTTTTAAACAACTATGGAGCTAAAAGTACCCCAGATAGAAACTTAGCTAGAGCTGGATTAGTGTAGAGCTCCACCGGCTTACACACTGTTGTAGATATAATTCCACAACGATTGCTTACAGATTTGTAATACTGTATCCCTTTCCCCCGCATCTCACTTCCCTTTAAACACCGTATCATCCCATACAGCAGGGTTCTTCAGGTTTTAGTTTCCTGTTTTGTTACTCTTGATTGTAATTAAATGGATCTCCTCAACACCTTGTTCTCAGGTTCTGCATAAGCTTGCTAATGGTCATTAATTTGGGCCAGGTGAGTGCAAGCAGGGGAATAGCAATAACCTGCAGGACAGTGGTCCTCGAGGGCCGAGCTGAAGAACCGGCCTTGTAGGCAAACATGGGTTTGGCTGCCTCTCGGACAGATAACTAAATATAACAATGTGGCGTGCTTTACTGTAACAGAGTGTGAGAATGATGTAAACAGTTTGTAATTGCTCTAACCGGTAGATCTGGTTGATATTAAGTCTTAAGTTGACACAAACATTACAAAACTGTCACACATGTTCACCCTGGAAATGCAGTTAGGAAGGATGGCTCCATGTGAATACACTCATTTGCCACTTAATTGGGTCCACCTTCTAGTACTGGGTTGGACCCCTTTTTCCTCCAGAACTGCCTCAATTTTTGAAGTCATTGATCCAACAAAGTGTTGGAAACATTCCTAAGAAATTTTGCTTCACATTGACATGATAGCATCGCACAGTTGACGGGACTCTGTGCAGGCCAGTCAAGTTCATCCACACCAGACTCTGCATCCATGTCTCTATGGACCTGTTCTGTGCACTGGTGCACAGTCATGTTGGAAGAGGAAGGGGCCAGCTCCAAACTGTTCCCACAAAGTGTGTAGCATGGAACTGTCCAAAATGTCTTGGTATGCTGAAGCATTCAGAGTTCCTTTCACTAGAACTAAGGGGCCAAGCCCAGCTCCTGAAAAACAACCCCACACCATAATCCCCCCTCCACCAAACTTAACACTTGGCACAGTGCAGTCAGGCAAGAATTGTTGTCCTGGCAACCGCCAAACCTAGACTCCTCCATCAGATTGCCAGATGGAGAAGCGTGATTCATCACTTTAGAGAACGCTTCCACTGCTCTAGAGTCCAGTGGTGGCTGCTTTACACCACTGCATCCGATGCTTTGCATTGCACTTGGTGATGTATGGCTTGGATGCAGCTGCTCCACCATGGAAACCCATTCCGTGAAGTTCTCTGCGCACTGTTTTTGAGCTGATCTGAAGGCCACATGAAGTTTGGTGGTCTGTAGTGATTGACTGCAGAAAGTTGGTGACCTTCTTCGCACTATGTGTTTCAGCATCTGCTGACCCCAATCCATCAGTGTATGTGGCCTACTGTACCACTTTGTGGCTGAGTTGCTGTCGTTCCTAAACACTTCCATTTTCTTATAATACAGCTGACAGTTGACTGTGGAATATTTAGGAGCGAGAAAATTTCACAACTGGATTTGTTGCACAGGTGGCATCCTATCACAGTTCCACGCTGGAATTCACTGAGCTCCTGAGAGCGACCCATTCTTTCACAAATGTTTGTAAAAACAGTCTGCATGTCTAGGTGCTTCATTCTATACACCTGTGGCCATGGAAGTGATTGGAACACCTGTTTCTGATCATTTGGATAGGTTAGCAAATACTTTTGGCAATATAGTGTATGTCTGGGTTAAAGTTGTTGGTGAAGTTATGAAAATCTCAGAAACATTGTAGTTAGCCACATACTGGCTTATATCTGCTAGTATCTGTTATGTAGCTGAATCCACTTTAGAATCCACACATATCATCTTTAACACCATTGTTGTATAGTGAATAAACCCTGATTTATAACTTTAACTGACAGAGGATGCTGCAGCAGCACATCCTACTAGCTACCAGACACAACATCTTTAAACACAGCTTTGAGTGTTTACTACGCTGTGAACACAATATCAAAATATCCTCTTGCTTATAATGCAGTATATTGCGATATATTGTATCACTGTCCCTGTATCAGATGCAAATTTTATCACCAGATTCTTTCCAATACACACCCCTAATATCTATGTGACTAAACACATTGAGTTGCTGCCATGTGATTGGCTCATTAGATATTTGTGTTAACATATGTTTTTAGTTTGTGTGTTTAGTCATCATTTCATTGGACTTGTTGTTTACAGGTGTGCCAGCCTCAGCCAGGTGAACTCTGTTCTGAGGGAACAACTGGACCAGGCAGGCACTGTCAACAAGGAGCTAACAGAGAGCTTATGGAAGGCCTGTGAAGATGTCGAGATGTGTGATACTCGTCTGCGCAGAGAGCAAAAGGTGGGAAAAAAACAAAAATGAAGAGCTCGATTCAAAAAGGCAACAGGGAAAGCTTGAGTTCATGTCTTACTGAAGAGATTGTGCAATTAAACTCCTGTTGAGTTCACATGGGGTAGGAATTCCATTCATAGCCAGTTTCATCAATTCCCTCTTGTTCCCTGTTCATTTCAATGCTGTGATTTTTTGAGTTGTTGTTTCCTGTGAAAACATTCCAGCTGCTAAGGGGGAGGAAAATTCTGTGCAAACAATCTGGCTTTCGTGCTGTAAATGGGCTACATCTGTTGACTCAGGGAAATCCAATTATTTGTATGTGTGCCAGCATGAGACCAGAAGTTCCAGTGTTGCATGTGTTTAGGGATCAAAACAAAATGAAAGCAACCCTAAACACCTACCTTCCCCTAGCCGTCTTGTCTGCCCGTCTCCTCAGATGTGCACCTCCCGGTCGAGTCGTGAGCAGGCGCGTGTCAGAGCGCTGTGGCGCCAGGCCGCCTCCCTGCGGAGCGTTTTCACCCAGCTAAGGACTTTCACTGACAGGTGAGCGAGGCACAATGCCAGAATCCCTCTGGCAACTCAGGATACCACAAGAACCCTGAGACTATCCATCTCTCATCGGAGGATGAAAGTAGAGCGGGTCATCAGGGTCGCAGGTCCCCCTGCTTATTGTTCCTCCGTCTGAGAGGGGGGCAGATGGGTTAAAGTGTCGGTGTTCACTGTTGAAATCATCCATCAGCACCAAGCTTGAGCTCTTGGCCTGAGGAAGACTCCCAAACGTATAACCACCATTTTAATTTTGCTGAAGAGTGATTTGCTTTCATGGTGATTGCTCAGCTTGTTGACAGCTTTGTCATGACAGAGGCTGTATTGTAACAGCACTTCAAAGTAAGCATTGATCCCCCAGTTTAATCATCTTCATGCAGGCAGATCTTAGACTCAAAACTCACATGTAAACCAGCATGTCAGTATTTTCTCCTCTGTCTCATGCTTTGATGCATTCTGTATATTCTTGCTGCGCATACTGTAATTCTTTTCAACAGAACTCTGTCTGATATGCGTGGCGAGTGCGTTGCCATGAGCCAGAAACTCCAGGTTGCATGCATCAGCTTGGAGGCCAGAGTGACAAAGGAAAACACCTGTGGTACTGCAGAGATGCAGCTGAAGGATAAGCTGAAAGAGACCATGCAGCTTCAGGCTCGCTGGGAAACGGAGAAAGTAGAACTTAACTCCAGGTAAAACCACCTCCAAATAAACAAAGAATAAACATCGTTAAATATTAAATATTTTTAATAATGTTTGGTTAATTGTTTCTCCCCTTTGATAAAATAACCAAGAGAAAACACCACATATCTGCCATTTTTACATTTTATTCATTGTCCATTGTCAGACACTTCAATAGTAGAGTTGTAGTCAAGACCACCAGGGTTACTCAGTTCGGTCTTATGAGGGCCGCAATTCCAGCAGGTTTTCCATGAATCCGTGCTCCAACACAAGTTAATGAGTTATTGTGCAGAGCTTGATTGGCTATTGGACCTATTCAATTTGAGTCAGGTGTGTTAGAGCAGGAAAACCTGCTGGATTTTGCCCTCGTAGAACCGAATTGAGTAACCCTCGCCTAAACTGAGAACAAGACACTACCAAGACCAAAGAGTATCAAGACCAAGACTAGTTCAGCTCCAGACCGAGACCAAGACCAAAAAAAAAAATTATTTTTTTTTTGCCATTCTGCACGAGTTGTAGAACCTTCGTAAGCACCATACTGGGTTCAACTGATTTGTATAAATACAGAATGAGATTGTATTATTTGGTATTTGATTGGTACTTGAAGGGGGCATATAATGACATAAATAAAAAAATACTGTTCCTGCCTGGATATTATAGGTTACAAATACCTTCGAGACCACTCGGCAAGTCCAAGACATTGCGAGACCGATGGACCCGAGACAAGACCAAGACCAAGGCCGGTCCGGTCTCGAGACCAAAACCAGTCTCGAGAACTACAAGTCTATTTACAGTAGTAGTGATGAAGATCCATACCAGCCACACCAGTTTGGTACCTCCTCCTCCTGCTGGTCACCAGTCTGGTAACATATAGCTGTGGGATGGCATCCCATTCTTCAACCAGCATGGTTGTGGTGGTCACTCTGGTACAGCTGAGCCTACTAGGTTGAGGTCTGGACTCATACCAGGTCATTTCATCCCATCCACTCCCAGATTCTGGAAGGGTCTCCATGATGGTCCTGGGAATAGAATTTGGTTCCAGGTTCTGGATATACGGATCACCACTGACTCCAGAACCTTATTCTGATATCCCTGTTTGTCCGTTCGGTACCAATCATAAAGTTGTGCTTGAAAGTACATACCTTCCCTTTACATAGCATTGATTTTCTATTGTGGTTCAACAGAAATATTGAAAACAAACAAACAAAAAATAAAACAAGTAAACAAGCATGATGGGGCTCCTGGGGCATATTCCAGAAAGGGGGCTTAACAAATGCTGCAACAAAGCCTGAGCTCTGACTTGCTAAATCCTCTGAAAACTTATCCCGCTCTGTTGGCTCCACAACTCCAGCTATGAATCAGCTTTCACAAGCCGGCCTGGTTAAGCCAGGAGAATGAGAGGCATCACCTATGGAGCTCAGAAATCAGGATGAAAATGGCTAAATGTTGAGCACCCTACTGTTCACAGACGGAATTACAGGTCCTCCTTGAAGCTTATGAGGAGGAGAAAATAATAATACTGGTGGGAAAAAGCAACACATCTGCATCCAGTACCGCCCGCTGCCACACTTGGTGGAGGATTGCCAGTGATTGTCAGTGTGTAAGGATGTAAAACGCAGTAACTCACTGTACTACTGATGACTTAAGTTATTTGATTGTCAGCTTTATTCTAATAATCACTTGGTTTCAATTTATGTGATCCTATTTCATTCAGTTATCAGATGTTACCCATTTCGAAGCAGAAGATGTGGAAATCCTGAGTATTGAATCCGCCTCATGGCTAAAATTTGTAGCTACAAAAAATATGGATAAGCTGCTTTTCTTCAAACCATTTCAAATTGAAACGTTTGTGAAATATTTAATCACACACAGTGATTTTCCCTCAAGTCATGATGCTGCATATGTGATCATCGGGTACCAGCTCCACGGCATTGGCACATTATTGAATAGTACATTGAACGCCCTGTCAGGACGGACCCTCAGACCAGGCAAACACTGGAATCTCTCCTTTATGCCAAATATTATTTCATTCATGATGTGGGTTTTGCTGGAGGCCACGTTGTAACTTGTTTGTGCCCCAGGATTAGGATCAGGGTCTGGGTCAGGGGTCTGCAACCTGTTGCTCCAGAGCCACAAGTGGCTCTTTTGGACTTTCCATAATGGCTCTATTTGACTAAAAATAATTAAGAACCAACAAATGTTTTTTTTTTTTCATAGAATAATTTTGTTGAATTACCACAACATGACACTAAAAGTTGTCATTAGGTTATAGGGCTTTCCCCCTCATTATTCCCCACATTTACATTTCTTTTAAATTTATCCAACCTTTTTTTAGACTGTAAAGTCAAAATGAAGAAAATCTGATTGAAGAAAATGTATCAGTCTTCTTTTTGTAAGTTTTTTTTCTAACCCCAAAATAATAAATAAAACTGTGATCCCTTTAAAATTTCTCAAAAATGATAAGTTGCCATTTTTTTTAACGACATGGAACATTTGCGGCTCTGCGACATTTATTTTGCAGGTTAAGGTGAAAAATGTCTCTTTGGATTGTAAAGGCTGCAGACCCCTGCTGGGATGAGGAGATGTGGGAGGGTATCTTTATCTCCCTGGAGATTATTCACCTGTATTTGGGATCAAGTGAGATGAAAAGTGACTGTGCGCGGAAACGATATCATTCCTGGATGTGACAGATGTCCAGACGTGGTCTAATCATATTATCAAGGTGAATGGCACGTGTAATTTATGCCTCTACATCTACGAGACCATTTTCAAATAGAAATGCCACCGTCTGACTGCAGGGAAAGCCGCTGCTCTCTGAAACAAAGCCAGATATGTTAACATAGCCTGGAACAAAACCTACTCTCTACCAGGTTATGTTCACAGCATTATGTTCCTGGATAAACTTAGCTAGATCAGCCTTTTTTGGAACAGAAAACCCAAGGTTACCGTTTAATCTTGGTTAACATAGCCAGCTAAGCCACTAAGCCTCCTTTTTGGAATATGCCCCTAAAATGTTGTTGAGTATCCCTATGAGGCAATCACTGTGCTTTCTGTAAAGTTCAATCAGACTTCTGCACCTGTTGGCAGGTATTTGGCCTACTGTTCATGAGCAAGGTGCTTTAATTTGTCTGGGACATTTTTTTTAATTTTTTTTTATTAATGTTTGAAATGAAAGTTCTAAATCAATGTTTCATTTTACAAAATTATAGTTTAGTAAATTTTTTATTTATTGTTACTTTTTTCAGTTTCTTGTTATTTGAACTACTTTTGTGAATTTAGCCTTTTCTTTAATGGGAGGGTATGTAAACTTTCAAGCACAACTGTACATGTATGACTGACACACACCTGCAGCACCAGTGTCAGGACATCATTTCAGGGGATTTTAGCTTGTTTTATGTGGGCACTACTGTATCTGCATGTTTAGCTGTGTTGTTCAGTACACAGAAGTTTGGAGTTGTACCTGGTTGTGAAGGTGACTAATGAGGCTTTCCAACCATATACAGCATAACACACCAACTGGGATTATTAATGGGGAGAAATAATCAACCAAACACAAATGTGCTTACTCTTGGTGCCAGGTTTATATTTATCGGCCTGGGTCTGGTAAATGACAACAAAAATGTTGGTTTCAATGTCAATATCATAAGATAACTGGGAAAATTAGCTATTTTTCCCATAAAGGTGAGACTGTTTTCTTGTCTGAGAGCTTGACCATTCTTCTGAAGAAAAAGCCAAACTTCATCACCTACATGAAACCCCAGACCTTTATAAACTGATATCTTTCAAGTTTTCCCCACTTTTTCTGCTGCTCCTGTTCTCTAATAAAAGAATCAAGTCTTTTTGTACCATCTCCTGTGGCCTTCAACCACAACACTGCTCAGATGTTGATCCCTTTGTATCCTGGATCTAAGTTTCTTCTGATATTCTCAGAAGTCTTTGTTAATCCCATCACTCCATGTGCAGAATATGATAGGGTTGATGTTCTTGCAGGAGGAGTACATGCCAGTGTCAGGGAACTCAGTGTGTGTGTGTTATTTGTGTGTTTGCCTAAGTAGGATCCAGGAATTGACCGATACCCTAAAACACCTCCAGAGCCAGACCACTGAGAAGGATGGCAGCCTGGAAGCCATGCAGATCAGCCTGGACAGGATGGTAGGACTCTAAATCAGCAGTTGGAGGTGGCAGACTGTGAAGGTGGTGTAAAGAGGTCTAAATTGGCTGTTGTCTGGACCTCAGGTTTGATGAAGTCCACAACTTCCCAGTCTAGGGAGCTGTGGTCTGGGGAATGTCAGTCTTGCTCTACATAGGTTGTTTATCTGACTTGAATGGTTTCCTGTTCAGGAGACGAGGAGAGTGGAAGATAAAGGAGAGATGGAAACCCTCCACGCAGAGATCCAAGCCCTCCAAAACATTTTAGACCATATTCACCAGGTCTAAACAGAACATTCAAAACTACAATGTGCACTTTTTCAAGATGAGGTTGTAAAATTTTTGTTTTTGTGTTTCAACTTTAACTAATTTCCAGTTGGTCAGTGAGGACGAGAGCTGTGAAATGGTGTCCTCCTCACCTGTCCATGGCCAGTCCCCACTCAGGAACACCACCCTGAAGGCTGTAAAGAAAGCACTCTCAAAGCATCAGCAACAATCACAGGTAGAATAATTGTTACATTGGAACAGTAATTTCATTATTAAAGACCCACTCCAATCATTCTTTTAGTTACTTTAAAACCTTCTCACTGGTCACAAAGCATGTGCCATTTTCCCAGGATTCTGCCTCTGCAGAGGGCCAGTAGCTCATTCCCAAATTTACTCTGAGTTGTGGGCGGAGTCTCCCCCGCTGCAGCTCAGGCTGCATTCCATTTGAACTCGGAAGTCGGTAATTCCCAGTTCCGAGTGGGAAGTTTCAATTGGAACGGCCCCCTGAAGTCGGATTTCCCACTTGGAAAGTTTGGCATTCCCTGCAGCTCCGAGCTCAGATTTAAAGATGGCTGCACCTTGTGTTAGCAGTTTTAGAAGCTCCTGTAATGTTACATTTATTTACACTTCTTACAAATATTTTGTTGCATTAAATCAGTCATACACATAGTATTGGTTTATATAGATGTAGGGGGATGCTGCTGTAGTGTAATTCACATTTTTCATGTGGTATATGTGAACTACAATGCCAGCTGTGCTAACAACGGCTAATAACAATAGCCTTAGCAAACACGTTGTTTTGCTAGGCTGCTAACTGGTCTTCCGACCAGTGAACTGGAACACAAGCTGGTCAGGTGTGACGTCACCCCCCAGTTCCCACTTCCCAGCTCTGAGATAAATGGAATGCACCATCAGAGCTGGCTCTACATACCACTGGGTGCCGCAGTGCAGCCCATGGTAGAGGGGGTTAGACTGTGAGCTTGCCTTCTGACCTACACTCCGGAACAGCTGGTGGCGGTAATGCTCCGATATACGGTTGCGATCCGCCGGAAACTCCGAAGAAGAAGAAGAAGTAGAAGCTGGCTCTACATGCTAGCTAGCTCTTCCTGCTAGCTTGCAGCCCACTAATTTCTGGACCTAATGATAAATTTTTTGTTGTAAGTTTACATCTACTTTTGGGCACTTCTTTTCTGCCTTTGATCATGACAGAAACTTCATAAATAAGAAGGATTTAGTGGGATTTGATCAGTTTCATGACATGTACAAACACCTACGTTTGGTTTGTTTTATATTGTTAGGAAACCATAAGCGTTGTTCTAAATGGGTGGAGGGGGCTAAGCAGGGTCACTGCAAATACTCAAATCTTACCAAGTATATTTTTTTAATTTCTAGTCAGAATATCTCATCACACTCAAAATAAGACAAAATCACCTAAAGAGAAAAATTTCAGTGAGATGAAGGAACTTGTTTTAAAGGCCCACAATGCAACTTTTAGTAGTTTTCTGTGACGCGTCCCCTATCAACAGCTAAACTAGCATTCATCTTGCATCCTACCTGTACTGCAAGCTCATTCTAGCCAGTAAAAGACAGTCTTATCTTGACTCTTGTTCTGTCCCTTCCTCTCTTTCTTTTCCTCTCTTCCTTTGGTAATTCCTTCGTTTCTTTGCCGAATCTGACATGATGCGCATTCAAAACACCTGCTGTGTTCATGTCCAGTCTGTTTGCTAGCAAGTGAAGGGGTGCACAACCAATAGTTGGCTGCAAAGTCATGGCCCTGTCCCGGATACAAAACTTACAAAGTGCAGTTTCTGAGCCTCGGGATGCCTCTGGGCAGTGACGGTTCGCATAATGGATGTTGGTGTGCCATCAAAATTAGTCAGAAACATATTTTAAAGGTCTAAAAGTTACGTTGTGTCTTTGAGACAAATGCATCTTATTTCAAGAAATCTTTTCAAGAACATTTCACTTGTTCTATTGGCAGAATTCTTTTTTCAGCTTATTACAAGCAAAAGGAAATCTTTTTTACTTATTTTAAGAGTGGACAAGATATTTTTGCTTGTAATAAGCAAAATCAATTCTTCCAATCGGACAAGTGAAATTTTCTTAATGAGGTTTCTTAAAATAAGATGCATTGCCTTAAAACAAGTTCCTATATCTCACTGAAATGTTTCTCTTTAGGTAATTTTGTCTTTATTTGAGTCTGATGAGATATATTGACTAGAAATAAAAAAAATATATATATATATGAAGAGTTTATTTGAAAAAGCAGTTAGCTCCATTTTTTTTAAATGGTGTTTGTCTGTTTTTGCAAATGAACTCTTGATATACTTAGTAAGATTTGAGTTTTTGCAGTGTAGAAGCTTTGTGATTGGCCACTTGGTTGGGCATCCGCAACCCAGTTTGCCTGAGCCTGCCTTTTAGGGCTTGCCATTGGTTCATGATGATTTATGCAGAAATACTCAGAAAGGCAATTTTGAGATTAGTTTTCTCAACTTATGTCCTTTACTGTAAGAAATATGTCACAAGAACATATAAACAACATAAAAAACATGATTTTCATCGGAGTGGGTCTTTGATAAATATTATTTAACCTGCTTAATGACGAGTATGCATAAAACCCACAGGAGCTATGTGCACGTTTGGAAGCAGCTCTGGAGCAAGTGGAAACTTTCCATGATCACTTACAGGAGAGGGATGCTGAGAGGATGAAGGTGGAGAAGATGATGCTAGAAGTACGGAGAGAAAATCAGGAAGCTAAAAAAGCTCTGGAGGAAGGCCTGAAGGACAGCAACCGATATCGTTGTTCACTGGAGCTCATATCCAGGTCCACTTTATGGTCTTTTTCTTGTGACTTCGGTATTTGTGACAAAGTCACGTGGAAATATACACTGCCTGGCCGAAAAAAAGTCGCCACCAGAAAAAAAGTCATACACTATTATTTTGTTGGACCGCCTTTAGCTTTGTTTACAGCAGCATTCACTGTAGCATTGTTTTAATAAGCTTCTGCAATGTCAGCAGATTTATTTCCATCCAGCGTTGCATTAATTTTTCACCAAGATCTTGCATTGATGATGGAAGAGTCTGACCGCTGCACACAGCCATTGCGAGCACATCCCAAAGATTCTTAATGGGCTCAGTGTACCCATCACTCTTAAACCGGGTAAATCTGGACTCAGACCACATGACCTTCTTCCATTGCTCCAGAGTCCAATCTTTATGCTTTCGAGCAAATAGAAGCCTTTTTTCCAGTTAGTCTCTGATTAGTGGTTTTCTTAAAGACACACAACGGAACTTTGAGCAGTTTTCTCAGTGACGTGCCATCTATCGACGATTAAAGATTAAAGATTAAAGACATTAGCATCCATCTTGCATCGTACCTGTAATGTGATTCACTTCAGCCAGTAAAAGACAGTCTTATCTTGAGTCTTGTTCTGTCCCTTCCTCTCTTTCATTTCCTCTCTTCCTCCGGTAATGTTTCCTTGCATTTCTTTACCGTACCAACATGATGCACGTTCAAAACTCCCGCTGTGTTCATATCTAGTTCATATCCGTTTGCTAGTAAGTGACGCGGTGTGCAACCTAGGGCTGGACAATTATTGAAAAAATTATAATCACGATTATTTTGACTGATATTGAAATCACGATTAAGATTATTCATTGATTTTATAAAAAGTGTTTATTGAACCACATAATTCAACTTGAAATTTAACTTTTTTTAAAAATTAAACCGAAAATAAATTTGATAATTAATAATAGCAATAAAAATTAATACTAAGTCTACATGCATTCCTGTTCTATACTCCCTGCAGTTTTTTTCCAATAACTCCACCAGTCTGTTCACTTCAGGATTAATTGTTTGTCTTCGATTACAATGTTTTTATGATTGTGAAAAGGCAAAATTGAAATCACGATTAAAATTTGATTAATTGTCCAGCCCTAGTGCAACCAATAGTCGGCTGCAATGTCACAGCTGCGTCCCGGATGGGAAACTTACATAATGCTGTTTCTGAGCCCCGGGACGCCTCTCAGCAGTGACGGCTCGGAAATGCGCATAATGAATGTTGCTGTGCCAACAAAACAAATCAGAAACGCATATTTTTAAGGTCTAAAAGTTACGTTGTGTGTCTTTAAGGCTACACAGCTGTTCAGTCTCTTAGTTCCCTTCGCATTGTGTGTGTGGAAATGCTCTTACTTTCACCATTAAACATAGCCCTGAGTTCTACTGTTGTTTTTCTTGGATTTGATCTCACCAAATGTTTAAGTGATTGCCAATCACGATCATTTTGGATTTTTTTCCGGCCACATTTCTTCCTGGAAGACAATGGGTCCCCACTATCCTCTTTTTAAAAAAAAGTTTTTAATAATGCGTTGGACAGTTTTTTTTCTGAACCCAGTTTAGTTTCTGCATCTCCTTAGATGTTTTCTCTGCTTGATGCATGCCAATGACTTGCCCATTTCTCAGACAGACTAACATCTTTTCCACAACCATGGATGTGTCTTTCCACATGGTTGTTTAGGAAATGAGAAGCAACTCATTGCACCAGTTGGGGTTAAATAACTTGTTGCCAGCTGAAAGATAATCACCCATGCAGTAATTATCCAATAGGAGGCTCGTACCTATTTGCTCATTTCAGTCTAGGTGGCAACTTTTTGGGGGGCCAGGCAGTGTAGTTTAATTTACTGATGTGTGCATCTTTTCCGGTGTGGCGCAGTGAGAAGGCCAGCCTGGAGAAGCTGCTTTCAGGGCTGCAGCGGGAGGTGAACTCCCAGCGTGTCGAGCTGGAGGTGCTGAGGAGCTCGAGCCTGGACCTCCAGAGACAGCGGGACCTCCTGAGGCAGCAGAGGGAGGACCTGGAGATGCAGCTGGCACGCCAGCGCACTGAAACCCAAAGAGGGTACAGATGAGACGAGAGAATGGCCATTACACAACACATCCTGTTAAACAGGATTGTTTTCAAGCTGCATGTGTTTTACAGTTCAGACCAGGAACATGTGTCACACTCAGGCCAACAATACACCCGGATGACATTTGGATGAAAATGTAAATTATTTACATAGAACTACTGCTCTTATGCAACAGAGATATTTTCCTTCTCTTTTCTTTTCTTCAAGAGCTGAAACATGTGATTAGCTGAGAACTGGAGCAGGACATGCGATCTAGAAAAAAAGGCCTCAGTGGTTTGGCCTTTGGCACTAATCGTTCTCCATTTTTCACAGCGGAGATGGATTACTGTTTGGGGACTGAGAAACAGTGTGTGTGTTGCATTTCACGTTTCAGGGAGAGGAGTCTGCAGGAGCTCGAAGGGAAGCACTCAGATCTGCGTAAGGACGTTACTACAGTGAAGGAAGCTCTGAGTCAAATCACTCTGCAGAAGGAGGTGTTGGAGGATGACAAGGCCAGCCTCGCTCTGGCTCTTAACAAGGTAAACTGCTCCCCGTGCTCACCAGCACTCCCGATCATTTACACACTCCTGATAATCATTATTAACGCCACAGATGGAGTCTCAGAGTGCTGCACAAGAGTGTGCTCTCAACAAACTGCAGAGTCAGGAGGCCGCTCTTAAAGATTCCCTCGCCAAAATGGCTGCCCTCAGTGAAGGCTTAGCTAAAGACAAGGTGGAACTCAGTCGCATCGTGCTGCAGGTCAGTCAGCTTTACTCACAGAGGTCAGAGGCAAAGAACTAAAATAATAAAGTAAATATTTTGTTTTCTCTCTCAGACAGAAGGTGAGAAAGCAGAACTTTGCAGGCGTCGACGGGAAGCCGAAGCAGAGCGAGCAGCAGCCAGAGAAGACGCCGTCCGGGCACAAAAGGAGGTGATGAATCTCCTTGCTGAGAAACAAGCCCTGGAGAGCTCCCACGTTCAGCTACAAGATCTCTGCCAGAAGCAAGAGGCAGAGCTGAGCCTCCTCCAGAAGGAGAGAGCCGAGGTCCTGGAGAAACACTGCCAGGTCAGGAACTGCCGGCCGTTCACACTCCTCCGAGCTCCCACCACCTGGGAGAACAATCTTCATGGTATTAATAGCTTTCATCACATTCGTGGAGCTTGTTGTTGCATTAAAATATATAGGAGGTCATGGACACATCTGATGTGTGTTTTTTTTCTTCATATGGGAAACGGAGAGCAGTTTGAGCTCCTCTGTGTGCTTTATGAGTAACATGGGACATAACAAGGATGGGATATTCATGAACAAATGTGAACTGGAAAAGATAAATAGATAGACATATAATATCCAGTAGGGGGTTTAGTGAAAGCAGCAATAAATTAACACCTAAAGTATTCCCATTATTCCTCAACTAATCTCCCTGTTTGGCCCTACAAAGAATGAAAGGAATCTTTTCCTGTTTTATTATCTGTTCCGAACGGGAAGCTGGGATATTCGTGTTGGTCTGAGCTGGAATATAACAAACCCAAACACTTTGACAAATTCCATCTAAACATTTTTAGATAGCTTATCTGTGAAAATAAATCAGCCTTGAATCAAACAAGCCCTGTGTGGCCTCTGTTGCACGGTGCTTATGTTTCATCCCTGTATTGGGTGCTGCTCACATACATAACATGTAATTAATCCTTTTTCATATTTACCTAAGGGGAGGCTCGGTGCGGTAATATTTAGTTAACGCGAGTTCACTTCAGTCCAAATCACATGACAGTGGTTGTTGGTTTTTAAACATTTTATTGCAATGAAATGTTAGAAGTTGCAGGAGACGGTTAAAAGCAGTGTAGTGATGTTTTCTGCCAGTAACTGGCACAATATATCAGGGAAATAGAAGACTTTGTTATTAAATCTTCCTGATTGTACCGAACATACCACAAAAGACAAAAAGTGAGAAATGATTGAAGTTGTTTGAATAAACTAACCAATAAAAATGATATTTAGAGAAACCAAAGTGATTACATTCTCATTTCTCCACGCTAAATGCAGCATAATCTTCTACAAATATTTACAACTGCAATTTTAAAAAGTCTGAAAGCTGTGTAAAATGTAAATAAAAACCTAATTGAAGCATTTGGTAATTTCATGAAAACGTTTTTTTTTTTTTTCAATAGGACATAAACAACATATCAGATGATGAAACTGAGATATTTTACAATTTGATGGAAAATATTCACTGTGAATCTGAGCAGCGACACGTCTCTAAAAGTTTGATAAGGAGCAACAAACGCCTGAAAAAGTAACAACTGGAGGAGCATTTGACAACTAATTAGGTTTGTTGGCAACAGGTCAGTAACATGACACTGTATAAAAGGAGCATTTCAGAGGCAGAGTCCATCCGTCCATCAATCCATCCATCCATCCATCCATCCATCCATCCATCCATCTGTCCGTCCATCCATCAATCAATCGTTCATCCGTCCGTCCATCCATCCATCCATCCATCCATCCATCGTTCCGTCTGTCCGTCCATCCATCCATCTGTCCGTCCATGCATCCATCCATCCGTCCGTCCGTCCATCTGACCATCCATCATTCCATCCATCCGTCCATCAATTGATCTGTCCATCCATCCATCCATCCATTGATCCGTCCATCCATCCATCCATCTGACCATCCGTCCATCCATCGATCCGTCCATCCATCCATCCATCCATCCATCCATCCATCCATCCATCCATCCGTCCGTCCATCCATTCATCCATCCACCCATCCATCCGCCCATCTGTCCATCCATCGATTTGACCATCTGTCTGTCCATCCATCCATCTGTCCGTCCATGCATCCATTCATCCATCCATCCATCCACTCATCCATCCATTCACCTGTCCATCGATATGACCATTTGTCCGTCCATCCATCTGTCCGTCCATGAATCCATCCATCCATCCATCGTTCTGTCTGTCCGTCCATGCATCCATCCATCCCTCCGTCAGTCCATCTGACCATCCATCCATCCATTCATCCGTCCGTCCATGCATCCATCCATCCGTCTGTCCAGCCGTCCGTCCATCTGACCATCCATCTATCCATCTGTCCATCCATTGTTCCATCCATCTGTCCATCCATTGTTCCATCAATCCGTCCATCCATCCATCCATCAATCTATCCATCCGTCCATCCGTCTGTCCGTCCGTCCGTCTGTCCATCCTTCCGTCCATCCGTGCATCCATCTATCCATCTGTCCGTCCCTCCATTTATCCATCCATCCATCCATCCATCCATCCATTCCAGAGTATTTGACTTTGAATGTCAGCCATGTTTAAGACAGTGTCCTAGAACGACTTTAGCTGCATGCATTTGCATCACGGCTGCATTCAGCTCTGTTTCCACCATAAATTACCTGTTCGTCTCGGTGAATTTCAACAAGATGCATCCCAGGAGAATCCTCTCCTCAGAACTTCCACATTTATATTTCTGGAGTCAGAAGATTTAGAGACAGATGCTGAATAAAATTCCACAAGCTGCACACTGATGTATGAAGAGTTCATTATTCTTGTCGCTATATATAGGTCTTGTGGCATGTCAAAGTGATTTAAATCACAGTTGGAAAAAAGTCACAAATGTACTAAAGCTGAATGTCAAGTTCAATATTAGTGCACTAAATATGGTCTCATAAATTGTAGAGATTGGATGATTTATTTATAATCATGCTGTATTTTAATGAAAACAATGGAACCCTGTTGTACACAGAATAAACTTTGCTTGACTTTTTGTTTTGTTTTTTGTTCCTTTCTGTGTTTATGGGTCTCCAGGTCAAAAGGCAGATGCAGACTCTGACTGAGGAGCTGTGTGCGTGCAGGAAGGAGCTTGAGGCAAAGACCACATCCATAAAGAGAGCTACCCATGACAGGGAGGAGCTGGCCAAGGACAAAGCAGCTCTGGATGTCAAGCTAAACTCCGCTGAGCGCAAGACCTCTGGTCTCACGCAGGAACTGCTTACTCTGAGGTCGGAGCATGTTGGTGCATGTTCATCTGTTTGTGTGGTCTGACCACTGAAATATCATTATCAATTTAAAATGAATGTGAATTGTATTTAAAACTATATATAAAGCATAAAAATAAGGACTGGAGTTAGGCAAGTTCTGGTAATGTTTTGGGTTAACAGTATAAAGAATGAATGGATGTTAGTGCAGGTACTCAGATGCATCATAAAAGCAATGTGTGTTTAAGTAAAACCAAATGACACTGTGTACTTAGGAGCATGTTGAAAAAAGGTAAATTTTGCTTCTAGAGCATAGCGCGTCTCATGTAACACGAGTCTTTAAGTAACAGGGTTTTATTTGGAAACTATGCTTGTGATGGATTATTGGATTTTATGACCTTCTGCACCTACAAGTTCAAAGGTCTTTTTTCCTGAGTTTAAACCTCTTTACTGCTGTGTTCCAGAGCAGAGAAGGAGTCCCTGGAGACAGCTCTGTTTGAGAGCCAGGAGCTTTCTGCTTCTCTGGAGGCTAAGTGCACCAGGTTGGAGGGTGAGAGGCGCAGCCTGAATCTGGCTAACGAGGCCTTGACGCGTGAGTGGCCCCCTGCCTCAGAGACCCCACTGTTTTCCCTGCCAAAAGCCTTGGCCATGAAGCCTTTCCAGCCACCCACTAGAGATCCATATTTCAGCTCTGAGCTCTGCAACAGCTGGGTTGCAGCATGACTGGAGCTGCTTTCTCAGCTGACCAGGGTCTCACTTCTCCACACAAACACACATGGGTCAGCTAAGTAGTGTTAAGCTAGAACGTTCCACATAAAGCCATAGATGAGTATGGCCCATAAATAAAAGCTGAAATGAAACATGGCTGATCCCGGACCATCATCTGTTTTGGACTGTTGACTTTGTGTGTTATTCATAGAAACGTTTATCTGTGCAGGTGATGCTGCTCAGCTGCGTGTGGATGCTGAGCAACAGATTGCACAGCAGCAGCACGAGTTGGAGGAGAAGCTGGTGAAAGTGGAGAAGAATGCCCAGATTACACTGGACAAAACAGAGCAAATTCACAGAGAGCAGCTGGAAGCTGAACGCCAGCAAAAGGTATAATGTTGAGTCAGGTGGTGCTGTTCTGTAGAGACCATCTTACAGTGGGATACACCAGCCAGTACTCATGAGCAGGGCTCAAAATTAACTAGTTTGATCACCTGTCAATCTGGCGAGTGGAATTGTAAAGTTAACAGCCAAATGGAATATCCACAAGCCAAATTTCTTTTAGGAAAAATAACCCATTTCCCATGAGCACCCTTCTACTCTTACATGTATAAAGCACTAGAGACCAAGACTCAAGTAAAAGTATAAGTACTCTATGAAATAAGTTACTTGAGTAGAAGTTGAAGTGCCACACTTTAGTATTAAAGTATTTAACATTTTTGTGCGTCAATAATGCAAGTAGTTTATTTAGTTATTTAGTGTTTTGTATTGTTATAAAGGACAGGAGTCAACTTTGAATATCATATTGTTTAAAGGTACAGTGTATAAAAGAAACAAAGGTCAATGGCAGAAAAATTTAATACTTAATCCAAATCTGTGTTTCTATTGATGTGTAATTGTTTCACTAGAATAGCTGTTATGTGTTTATTTTCTTAGAATGAGTCATTTATATCTACTGTTGATGGAGTTGCCAAATTCATATTTCCCTTGGTGGGTTGGTGGGTGTTATTTAGAGCCCTGCTCATGAGTACTTAATACCCTTGGATTGGACTGTATTCCAACATAGCTTCATCTTAGCTAAATACCTGTAAAGTTTTGTGACTTCTACTTGCTCAGTTATGAAGTTATGGTAGTAACAAAAGACTCTTTCCAGATATATACATTTCATCCATTTCAAAACATTGCAAGAGCTCAAAATGATTTTCAGATGGTGCCTGCGCCATCACATTTTACCTCTATGACATGCATGTCCAGATGTGAATTAGCCCAAGGCTATTTCCTCTGGGATAATCATAGATCGTAGAAAAGGAGATGGACCCTCTGCTTACATCACCAATTGGTTTTTGAAAAGCTAAAAGTGAAACCAGTTGAGTGTTTCTGTTGTCGCCATCTTTGCTGAATTGTGTGGGTCGTCACTCCTGGAAAAAACAAAAATGGGCAAAGAGTGGCCTCGGGGCAAATTATTGACCGCCAACGTACTCTGGGCTAAATGCTAACCAAGCTAACTTGAAACTTTTTTTTTTCCCCTAACTTTAAACTAACAGCAGCTAACACAAATTAGCCCCCTAATTGGCGAGTAAAAGTAAAGACTTGCTGTTAGCTGGCTAGAAACCACCATTATGCTACTGTGCTACAAGCTGAGGCCTTCCAAACAAGAAGCCAGCTAGTAGCCACTGGCCAGCAGGCTGGCAACCGGTCTGCTGCCTGTCAATCAAAAAAACACGTCCTTATAGGGACTAGAGGCAAGATTAAGAAATGAAACTCGCGACTGGCGCTTCAGGTAACTGCAGCCATGAGCCAAACCGTCACGGGAGCGTGCACAAACTGAAGCTGTAATGTTGTTTACTACGCTTTTTCTTCGTTGTTACACTTTTTAGTGTCTTTCAGTTGATCTGGATCGTTTGCTGACGGCAGAAGAATCCATAACTATCGCTTACAGTGTTTGAATGTTCCACGACCGTCTTCTTCCTGTATCAAAACTGCGGATGTAGTGTCAATTGACGTCACATCCATACGGCAGCGCGGGAAATTCAGCCACCAAATTGCAGCGCATTTTGCAGCACACAGCCTGTTCAAGGCAACGGAGAGAAACATGGATGGGCTCGTTTTTGGGGGTATTTAGTGCTTCATCACCCATTAGCATTAAAAAAATGGACATGCATCTTTGTTTGTTTTTTAAATTCCTGCCTCTAGTCCCTTTAATTATTTGTAATCTCAAGATTAATATCTAAACAGATCAGTTATGAAAATAACTCACCCTCTCTAAGTTAAAGGTTGAATATGGAACATGGACAGAACAGCAACATCATGTGTGTCTAGGTTGTAGTTGCAACGGCAGAAAAACAACTCCAGCCGCTGGGATGCCAGGCTCACTGCCAATACGCAAGTGACCAACAGTCTGCAGCATGTCCAACAAGTAACACAGAGGAGTTTATAACTGACAGCTAACGTTAGCCATTTTAGCAAACAAGCTAGCTTACCGATCCAAGAGGAAAGTCGCCATTTCCGTGTTTTGACTCCGTGGAAAATGTTTATGTGGGTCCATTTAGTGAAGTCTTAACCTAAATTTACTCCAGGTTTTGCTCTTCTCAGGTCACTCCTCCTCAGAAACAGATACCAATATCTCCAGGGCTCTGAAGCAGCTGCTTCACTCGTCTCCACGGTTTTCCCCTGTACAAGCCTGACTATGACCAAAATATTGTTTCCACACAGAGATCGTATTTGGCAACCTGCAATGGCAGCGTGTATTGGCTTATAGACGTAAATAAAATGCCATTATCGAACTCGTAAAAATGTATTTTATAATTATTTTTAGGCTAAATATAATTTTTCTGGGAAATGGTGTACTTTCATTCTGTACACCCCCAAACGACCTGTGGAGGTATTATTTTTTTAAAAATATAGCTTTTAATAAAAATGTTCCATATTCAACCTTTAACATCAGGGTGTAAACATGTTTATTTCTGCTGTGAAGTTGGTCTTTTTAACATGGGAGTCTATGGGGATTTGCTCTGTTTTGGAGCCAGCCCCCTAGTGGATAAAGAAAGAACTACAATTTTTGGGCAAATAGCTTCACTTTTCTCACTGGAGGTTGCTGCTTGGGCATAATGCATCAAATAGAAACATTTATGATTGAATTTTTATAAGGTCCTTAAATTAAATTAAGTTAAATTAAATAAATTAGTCAGTCAGTCATTTTCTGTACCGCTTATCCAGTTCAGGGTCGCGGGGGTTGCTGGAGCCTATCCCAGCTATTATCAGGCGAGAGGCGGGGTACACCCTGGACAGGTCGCCTGTCTGTCGCAGGGTCAAAATTAAATTAAATTGAATTGAATTGAATTGAATTGAATTAAATTAAATTAGAAAAATAAATACATCAGATGATGAGGCTGTAGATAAGAATAAAGTGTGCATCTGTGTGTTTCCTGTCTGTTTTGACAGCAACAGCAGTGTGCAGAGCTGATGCGGCAGCGACAGCAGGCTGAAGAGCAGCTGCGCAGACATTGTGAAGAACTGCGTGTGCACAACCAGAAGGAGCTGCAGCAGGTGCAGCAAGAACTGGCCAGGCTGCAGAAGGAGTTAAGCCAAAGCCTCCTGCAGGCTGAGAGTGAAAAGCAGCAGGTGTGTCTTTATCCATGTGGAGAAGTTGCATGCATACAGTACTGTATGTATGAAAAGTACCAGGCTGCATTCTGTCTCCTTTTACTACGCTGTTACTATGCTGTATCTCGACAAAAGTTGAAAACGATATGATTGTCCTTTCTGTAAAGACCTGAAGGACAAACCACTCTCTTTGTGTTCAGGCTTTGTCTCAGAAGGAGGCAGAGAAGGCTGCCCTCACAGGGAAGATTGCATCCCTGCGGCAGGATCTGGCCACAGCAGACATGGAGATGGAGCGCATGCAGAGGGAGGCGCTCAGCAAACAGGAGCAGGATGAGGTAGAAATCCTGCAGGGTCATGCTGGCCCAGTTCAGTGTCTTTGCTGTGCATGAAACTTTGCTACTGGATTTATGCCTTTCTGTTTCAGAATGTCATGACCGTCCTCAAGTCTGAGCTGGAGGACTTACGGACTCAGTTTGAAGAGTCTCTGAACTCCCATCAGAGTGACAAAAAAAGTCTCACAGAGCAGGTCAGAGAGTTGAACCAGCAGAAAGAGCAGGATAAGCAGGAGGTAGGAACTTTTAAAATCTTTATTTTCAACATAAAAAAAAAATTCTGGAATGCGCTGCTAGGTAGCTGCAATTTGTGAAAGCTCTCCCTTAACTTTTGTGTTTTTTTCTAATATAGTTGTCTTTTTTATCGACATTATTCGTCAGATTAGGTTTTTCTTGGAGGATTTTTTATGCTGGTTTCAACGGTGTGCAATTCGGGAGATTTTTCCTCGTATATTGGCTTTTTTCACTGCTTGTTATGATGTGTATCCATAGCAACGGAAAAATTGTTTACCACCGTGATCAACTGTTAAAACTCTCCCAAATCAAGATTTTCAGCGAAATAACACGTCAAATCCCAGTGGAGTTAAGGGAGAAAGACAAGAGGATGCAGGGCAGGGGTAAGGCAGAGAGAAAAACGGTGGAGATTTAAACCGTTTCTTCCAACTGTTGTGATGGGTAACGTGAGATCGCTAGCTAACAAGATGGACGAGCTCGAAGTGCTAACAAGGTCTCAGAAAGAGTACAGAGAATGCAGTATCATGTGTTTCACCGAGACTTGGCTGCATGAACACATCCCGGACTGTAATGCGTCTGTACACGGCTTCAAGATGGTCCGTGCAGACCGAAATATACAGCTCAGCGGGAAGCGGAAGGGAGGCGGAATTGCAGTGCTGGTCAGTCAGCGCTGGTGTCATCCAGGACACATCACTGTCAAGGAGAAGATCTGCACAAGAGACATTGAACTGTTAGCTGTGAGTTTCCGTCCATATTATTTACCCAGAGAGTTTGCCTGTGTTATTCTGGTAGCGGTTTATATAATACCAGGTACCGCACCAGAGACAGCCTGTGATGTCATCAGCTCCGTCGTGGCTAAACTACAAACACAGCATCCAAACTCATTCATAGCGATCTCTGGAGACTTCAACAACGTCTCCCTCTCTGCTACGTTGCCAACTTTCCAGCAGTTTGTCAGCTGCTCCACCAGAGAAAATAAGATGTTGGACTTATTTTATGCAAATACAAAGAATGCATACAGCTCCTCTGCCCTGCCTCCTCTAGGAAGATCTGATCATAATCTGGTTCTTCTCACCTCCACCTACAAGCCCATCGTTCAGCAGCAACCAGTCATTAGGAGGATGATTAAAACCTGGTCTACTGAGGCTGAAGATGCTCTGAGAGGGTGCTTTGAGGCCACACACTGGAATGTCCTCTGTGAACCTCATGGAGATGACATCAACACCATGACTGAGTGTGTTACAGATTACATCAACTTCTGTGTGGCCAACATCGTTCCAACAAGAACAGTGAGGTGCTTCCCCCAATAACAAACCCTGGATCACCAGTGACCTGAAAAAGCTGCTGAACATCAAAAAGAAAGCTTTCAGGGATGGAGACAGGGAGTTACTGAAGACCACACAAAAACAACTGAAAACACAGACTAAGAAGTGCAAGGAGGACTACAGGAAGAAGTTGGAGAGCCAGCTCCAGCAGAACAACGTGAGGGATGTATGGTCGGGAATGAAGAAAATCACTGGCTTCAAGCTAAAGGGGGACCAGACTGATGGAGGTCTGGACAGAGCTAACGAACTGAACATGTTCTTCAATAGGTTCAGTTCCCCCCTGCCGACAACCCAACATTCCACACACCCTCCATGAGCTCACAGCTTTCCTGTCCCACCTCCACTCTGTCACCCTGCACCTCAGTCATGGACCTGAACACAGCCTCATCTCCCTCCACATCAGGACATCCTGAGACCTCTTCTGTCTCCACCTCCAGCCTGACTGTCTCCTGTGACCAGGTCAAGAAACAACTAGAAAAACTGAACCGGAACAAGGCTGCAGGTCCAGATGGTGTCAGTCCCAGAGTTCTCAAGAACTGCTCAGAACAACTATGTCCGGTTCTCCAGCACCTTTTTAACACCAGCCTGAGACAGAACAGAGTTCCTGTGCTGTGGAAGACATCCTGTCTTGTTCCAGTCCCTAAAAAACCACAACCAGCTGAACCAAATGACTACAGACCAGTTGCTTTGACATCTCACATCATGAAAGTCCTGGAGAGACTCTTACTGGCTCACCTCAACAAGCAAGTGAACACCTTTCAGGACCCATTACAGTTCGCATATCGTAATGGGCTTGGGGGTTGAAGACGCCATCATCTTCTTGCTTCAGAGAGCCCACTCTCATCTGGACCAGTCAGGCAGCACTTTGAGGGTCATGTTCTTTGATTTTTCAAGTGCATTTAATACTATTCAGCCTGCTTTGCTATGTGAGAAGCTCCATAACTTCCAGGTGGATCCCTCCACAACCACCTGGATTTACGACTACCTCACAAACAGACCACAGTTTGTGAGACTGAAAGGTTGTGTGTCTGAGATGGTGGTCAGCAGCACTGGAGCACCACAAGGGACTGTACTCTCACCATTCCTCTTTACACTGTACACCTCAGACTTCCAGTATAACTCTGAGTCCTGTCATCTGCAGAAATATTCTGATGACTCTGCTGTTGTGGGGTGTATTAGTGATGGACAAGAAGCCGAATACAGGGAACTTGTCAATCAGTTTGTGAAATGGTGCAGTAACAATCAGCTCATCTTAAATACCAGCAAGACTAAAGAGATGATTGTTGACTTCAGGAGGAGCAAGAATAAGCAGCATAGCCCTGTCTACATCCTGGAAGAGGAGGTGGAGGTGGTAGAGAACTACAAATACCTTGGAGTTCAGCTGGACACCAGACTCGATTGGAAATGCAACTGTGACTACATCTACAAGAAAGGTCTGAGCAGACTCTTCTTCTTAAGGAAGCTAAAATCATTTAATGTCTGCAAAAAGATGTTGCATATCTTCTATAAGTCTGTGGTAGAAAGTGCAATTAGCTTTGCAGCCATCTGCTGGGGCAGCAGCATCAGAACCAGAGACTTGAAGAAACTAAACAAGCTGATCAAGAAAGCTGGTTCTGTGCTGGGGATAACTCTGGAGCCGCTGGAGCTGATCGTTCAAAAAAGAATGCTTCACAAGCTGATGAAGATGATGGAGGACACTTCCCATCCTCTCCACAACACAGTGAAGAATCAACAGAGTGTGTTCAGTGGGAGGCTGCGTCAAGTTCGCTGTAGGACGGAGAGATACAGGAATTCATTCCTGCCAGCAACCATCACCCTAAAGAACAAGACTAACTGACTTTTTGTTTATTTATAAAAAAAAAAAAAAAAAAAAAAGTGAGCTTTTACAATACTGAATTTCCCTTCGGGGATGAATAAAGTATTTTTCATTTCATTTCATTTTCATTCATAAATAATGTGCTTTATGTGTCAATGGGGCTAATGTTTGATAATATCTACCGACTCATTCAGCCCTCCATCATGAATGGCTGAATTTACACTGTAGGGCCACTAGAAAGATGGCAGAGGTTGTTTGTACTGTCTTAGCAACTAATCGGACATTTCATTCTCGTTTGGCTTGGCGTAGATAGGGAGACCGCTGCTTTTACTGGGGCTGAAAGTTTGCACCAATTAGTACCAGTGCAGAGGAGAACCATTTAACCCTGGCCTGTGTTGATGTTGGCTGGCGTCAAACAGCTGAACAAGCGTCAGGGTGCCATCAGGTGCAACACTCACACAGCCAAATCCTACAAGGAAGGTGATGTAGTGTCCCCTTTTAAGGCTCAGACTCAGCTCTCATTTTCTGCGTCCTTCCCCTGTAAAATCCACAGGAGGAAAATTTTGCTCCATTGACCTTAATATAAACATAAAAGTGCAATTAGAGACCATAATTTGGCCCAGGGACACACCTCTCCGAGCCAAATGAGAGCTGTAAATCTCATCTCTTGGGGTTGCTTCAGGTCAGGATTCCAGGCACAGGGTTGCCGGGTGTTTTGAGTGAAATAACAAACTCACACTCACCTCATTGAGATGTAACTGCAGAGTCGTACGGCCCTCAGCAATTCTTGATTTAAAAGCCTGGATTCCACAGAAAAGGGGGGAATGTTTATCTGTGCTTGACTTTTTGGTTTCCATTAAAAAGCAAAAATTCAGGCGACCCCGTCTTCGGGCTGTCTCCTTAGCCTTGTCAAAATATAGCGGACGAGGACGTTTGGAGCCAGAGCAGAGGAGTTTTTACGGCTCGGTCAGCCCTCCCTGCCATACATCAGGTCAGGCTCCTGGAGCGCTGTCATATTTGGCTGCCACCCCTGCTCGTTTCCGTGTTTGATTGTTTTTACTGATCGTAACTGAGGATTCTCATGCCAGATGGTTACGACGCAGGAGTGAGAATGTGTGACAAAAAAGTAGAGATAGGGAGAAGAGAAGAGGGGAGTGCACGGTCCCTGGTACCATAATGTGGGATAAAAGTTTGAGTTAACCCCTTGTGTAAATAAGCCAGCAGGGGAGTGTTTATTTTCACCCATGCAGCAGCGAGAGGCTGGATCTACTGGGACTCCAGGTCCCCCTCTCCCATCCCCATAACACAACACTGCTGCCCTCATATTCTCGGCCCTTCTCCTCCACTCCCCACGCCCAAAATCAGATAAAATAAAGTATAATTGCCCAGATCAGCACTAGCTTGTTTTTTCTCACATTAGAGTTTATGAGCAGAAACCATCTTGTGTGGCCTCAAAACATAACACTCTTTCTCCTCGTTATCCTCCCTTTTCCATCCACTCCCCTTCTTCTCCTCCACCAGTTTATGGGGGGCTGCAGTTTATCATGTTGCTCTCTGCAGATTCTTTACACCGTGAGCTGCAAAGAGGAGATGGGGAGAGACAGCACCTGGCTACGAGCCCAACTGGCTCTTATCTGTACCCAGATAAGCTCAGGCCTCCCTACTTCTCTCACTACGCATAACGCGTTGCTATAAAACATAATATGGGTCAGAGACTGTCTTCAGATTGTGTGCACAGCACTTAAAATAGAAGATGTTGAGGTTTAGCTTTCAAACAGTGAAGCTTAAATGTGTTATATCATCCAAAATCAAGGTTACTGAAAGTTGAAGGTTTTTTTTTTTTTTACTAAATTTGATTTTAGTAATGTAAGTTATTTAACTTCTTCCTGACAACGCCTGTTTTCTCCCTCCTGTCTGAAATGACATAACCAAAATAAATGAAGCATATCTTCACAACTACATAACTGTATAATCAGAGAGCTGACATGAGATTACTACAGAAATATCAGAACTGTCTCAAGATCTCTGGTCAGAGTTATGTTGGAGCTGTGGAGCTCAGATTCTGCTACTGAGGCTGTGTTCAACCTTAATGATCAGTTCAGAAAATGTATAACAGGTTCCTCACAGACTGAAAAATATATGTTAGTTTGTTAAATTAGCAGAAAAGAGGGGATCTGGTTATCTAACAGAAAGTTTTTATTCCATTTTGTAAGAAAAAGTGGGGATTTATGTTTTTATGCTTTTATCAGCAGTCCGAAACTCTTTACTGTTCATTTTTATTTACAGTGAAATTTTAAAGTTTGTTTGAAGGCTGAAATTAGTTAGTCTCTTCTTAAGGAGGCATTTTTCTGCCTCTCTAAATGACAAACCTAATATAAATTATGTAAATTTTCACAACTTCAGGGCTGTACTTATAATCCTGGTCTCTACAGAAAGCTGAGATGTGAAAAAGTGTCAGAATCAAGAAATGTGTTACTGTGTCAGAGTAAATTCACCTGGAACACAGTTGAAAATGTAAAGGTTGTTTTCCTTCTAGTAGTACTAGGAATGAGTAAAGTAATCATTGGATTGAGTAAAGTAACACTAGGAAAGAGAAAAGTAGTACTAGGAATGAGTAAAGTAGGACGAAGAATGTGTAAAGTAGAACTAGGAATGAGTAAAGTATCTCTAGGAATGAGTAAGTAGAACTAGGGATGAGTAAAGTAATCTTGTAACTGAGTAAAGTAGTCCTAGGAATGAGTAAAGTAGTACTAGGAATGAGTAAAGTAATTCTAGGAATGAGTAAGTCGTACTAGGGATAAGTAAAGTAACCTTGTGACTGAGTAAAGTAGAACTAGGAATGAGTAAAGTAATTCTAGGAATATAGGTAGTACTAGGGATGAGTAAAGTAATCTTATGAATGAGTAAGGAAGAGCTGGGAATGACTAAAGTAATTCTAGGAATGAGTAAAGTTCTACAACGAATGAGTAAATTGATCCTAGGAATGGTGTAAGTAGTACTAGAGATGAGTAAAGTAGTACTGGGAATGAGTAAAGTAATGTGTGATGAGGAACTGTGATGCAGTATAAAGTAAAAAGTGAAGCTGAGCAGTTTTCCAGGTGTTTTAATAGGAGGTGTTATGCAGGTAAATATCTCAGGAAGCCATCGGTTGACAACGATGATGATGATGATTTTATCCTTCTGGGATAAATAAAAGTATTTTTCATTTCATTATGATGATGATGGTGGACACCTCTATCAATCAGTCATAGGAGAACACATAGACCTGTTCACAGCCGATGTCACAGTGACGTCACTGCTGTAGCTGGAGGCAAAAACAGAGGAAAGTGTGCAGTGCAAACTAGAAATGAACTTTCTTAAGTTTTATTATGATTTTAAATGACGTCCTGTTGTGTGTTTGGGTGCCAGCATAGGAGGAACAATGTTCGTAGCAGTAAACTAAAGTTTCTTAAATTAAGACAATTATGATTCAATGCAATAAGATAAAAACACTGAACAGTCAATCATCAATAATGCTTACATTTGCAGTTTAAATAGTTCTGCTGAATAACTGCAACAAGACCCTAGTCTGCAATATAGAATTAAAAACATCAAATATTTTAATGCTTTTCCCTAAAAGCAATACAACGAATCATCATAACACATATCAGAACGAGTGTAACAGCTACTTCATTGCAGGTATTTCCATAAGCTTAAACTTACCCAGCCATGCAGGTTGCTGTCGAAATGGAAATGCTTTCCTGATTAACGATGATCCAGGTCTCATGCATGTCATTCTTCTTGCTTTGACCTGGCTCTGCAAAACTTCCGACCTCAGCACACAAAGATCTGGATGTAGATTGGTGTGTTCTAGAGTGTCGTGACCATTTCTGACATAGTTGTAAGTATCCAGCTATTTCTTTGCTCCAAGCTTCTCTTTGCTGGACACACATAGGGCCTGATTTACAAAGACTCCAAATTGCGAGTCTAATGTCTTTGCCTCGCAAAAAAAAATAGCGTGCGCTGTCATTTTAGCGTTTGCGGGTGATCTACAAAGATTACACGCGCAATCTGTAACAGGCGCAAACAGCAGGATTTAAATGAGGATTTAGCGTGCGCTCTCCCTGCGCCACGGAAAGTTCAGAAGAACATGTGGTAAACGCAAAATGAAATTCATCCTGATAGAGAGATGTTAGTTTCAGAGATATAATGAGGCAAATAAAAAAACAGAATATAAGATAAATATGAAGAGTTCATTTGCAAAAAAAAGACAAACGCCCTTTAGAAAAAACGGAGTTAACTGCTTTTGCAAATAAACTCTTCATTTACTTTTTGAATATTTTCAGAAAATCAAGCTCAAATGAAGTAGAGGGTTTTAATTATGTAAAATGGAGATAGGACGTTTGTACCCAACAGCAACAAAAGCAGTTAACTCCGTTTTTCCACAGTGGCGTTTGTCTGTTTTTGCAAATGAACTCTTCATAATAACTATAAATAAAAATAATGCAGCAGGTTTCTCTGTGGATCGTAAGAAGAGGCCAGTTTAAGGACATGGATAAGGACACGCTGTTGAAGATGATCTGATATTACGCACAGACTGCGCGCTCTTTGGCACAATGCCAGGCGCGGGACCTGCGTAATTGCCCCCCACCCCATGCAAAACTCAGTAAAAAAAATAGTATCATTAGTTTGTGCGACGTTACTGGTTATTTTCACTGAGTTTTTTGTGGGGTGGGGGCCAACTTCACGCAGGACAGCAACCTCAGAACACAGCAGCAGTCGCTGCGGCGTGGAGGAGCAGGAGATGATTTTAATTTGAAAATATGCCATTATGCAAAAATTAAAAGAAAATAAAAAGACATAATTAATGTCAGCTTTAACTACCATGATGCTGCAGCTGCAGATGTTCTGGTTCATGTCTAGAATAACCCGTGTTTAACAGTGATGTTGATTGTTATTTAATTAAATAATGAAAACTTGACGTAGCGCCTGAACACATCATGAGAAATGATTCTGACCCGATGTCTGCAGTCCTGTGTGCAGCATTCTTTCAGCCATCAGTGCGTAAAGCTGCCAGTTATACCTGCTTTTCAGACGTGCTAAATTACACGCAATCTTTTGCCCCCGCTTTCCTTTGAACAGTTGATAGATCACATTGCGCGTGTTAAACTGAGGTTTTGCATAGTCTCCTCCCAATATTTTTGCGCCTTCTGGCAGAAACGCCCAGTTTGCATATTCATCTGCAGCAGATGCGCAAAATGGACAGCGGCGCTATTTTGCCCCTTGACAGGCGCAAACCTCCTTTTGCCCTGCTTTGTAAATCAGCTCTGGCAGATTATTGCGTGCGTAATGAAGATAGCGCCTGTTTTAACAAGCGCAAACCTTTCGTAAATCGGGCCCATAGTGTCTCAATAAGATGTCCAGTCACTCCACCGTCTGCAGTGCAGAAGATCTTTATGTCTCTCCTGTAAGGTGCCTGGATCAGCCAGCCTGCTTCCATCTGCTAGTGTTCATGTACTAAAACAGCTGTAGCAGTCTGTAGTGTCTGGACATATTACCACTGTTCCAAGACTGAAACACTTGTTTGAAAACTCTCCATTTACAAAAAGGCCACCAAAAATTGGGAGCTGCCGCTTGTTAACATAGCAACGAGAGCTGCTTTTGCCTCCAGGCTAAGCCCCGCCCACCCAAAAAACGTCACTGTGTTTGTAAACTTTAAAACCGTCTGTACTTCACTATAAACCCCTTTCATTTCCATGGAAACCAGCAGGACCTTCATGCTTCATTTTAAACAGCAGCAGAGCATTGTTGCCATCTTAGTGACTTTAGGCGCTTTCAGACTGTAGGAACCTTTTGGAGTTCCTATAACCTTTTGGGAACCAGGCCCTTTTTTTAGCGCATTTGGACATATAGGAACTACACAGCAAATTTGACAGTGTATATCCAACACTTAAGGAGTATATTGTACACCAATTTTGGTGTTTATTTGGGTCCAAGGAGTCAGTGTACATTTTACACTGTTCTCAGAGTTTTAAGTCAACACTAATCTAGAGTTAAATGCCTAACACTATAAGAGTAAAAATTAACTCTTAGGGTTGCTCTCAAGTATAAAAATGAAAATAGGCCTGCTTTGAGGTAATGGAGGTAAATACGAAAGGATTTTGAATTATGTATTAATATTAACACATTATTTCCCATCATGCATTGACCCAAATTACTGTCCTGAATATCAGCACAGAAATTTGGGAGAGTTGTAAAGATTAGTACTCTGACAATTACCAAGCAAGAACTGATAGTCAGTACAAACTACCAACTTCAACAACATATATTTGAATTAATACACTGTGCACACCAAGGAGACCCAAAGGGATCACATACAGTATACACTTAATTCACGGTGCAGGACCATACAGGGGAGTCACAAAGCATGATGGGAAATATTCAAGCCAAAGAAGGCGGAGTCTTCCTGGGTGCACTTAGTTACACTTCATAGAGTTAATTATACACTGAAAGAGGAAACTTGTTTTAACTCTGAAAATTTTCACCGGCATTGGTGGTTATTTTACTCTCAATGGTGTTAGAATTACTCTGAAAGAGTAAATATGACTTTACAACTCAAATTTAACACTGGGGATTTCTCTGTGTAGGGACCTCGGACCTCAGTTCCTATAACCTTCTTAGCTTTTACTCCGAGGCAGGGTATTTTCGGGGTTCCACAGGAACTGAAATACATAGATGTTTGGTGATTGGTAGAACTGGCAAGCCGCACCCCTTGCGTGATCTCCGCTTCTTCCAGCCCCGCCATTTTTAAAAAGTCTTACAGCTGTTTACCTGTTTAAATGTTTATCAAGATGGTAATTACAACAAGAACTATTACAATAGGAGTGTACCAATTCATTTTTAAATTGATCACAATGGTGCACGTCCTGAATCAATAACTATTTTAAAATGTCCAAAAGCAATTATTTTCATACTAATTTAATGACCCAAATACAGCTCCAAAGTGTGGCAGTAGAATCTGCGGCTGCCGCCTGGACACTTAAATGGACGCGCCTGGACTAAAGTGTCCAGGCGCACTTCAACAAAAGGTAAACAAGAGAAAGGGAGGGAAAGCTGGTAAGTTAGCTTTTATAATAGCTTTGAATAAAAGAGATGAGAAACCTCAGTTTTGTATCAGATCTGCAGGGACATAAATTTGTCACTGTCGTAACGATTACGTCACACATGGTCCCTAACAAGGTCCTCCCTCATGTGCGAACGCAAACTAAAGGCAAAGGATAGTTCTTATAACTAAACTCGGGACGCGTAGTTATAGGAACTGCGTTCTTAGAACCATCTCTGTCCAAATGTGTCTTTTGTCACTATATTTAGCGACTTTTCAGACTACTCTAGCGGCTTATTTTCAAAAAAGTGACTAGCAACAAATCTAGAGACTTTTTCTGGTGTTCATGGAAACAAATAAAGTTTATATTGCTCTCCGCCCGTTCATCCAGTGCTGCCTGCTGTTGGCCCCTCCTTTCCTCTGTCCTGGCACGCATTCACTGTTCAGACAGTCCCTTTGCAAGCTAGAAGGGGCTGTCTGCGGCTTGCAAGACAGAGGCGTGTCTTAAAGTGGGCATGTCGTAGAGTGATATCACTGTACAACATGCCCACCAGACCTATGAGAGCACAGTAAAATGTAACCCTACCCCTGACCCTTCCCCTAACCCTCTCTCTACGACCCACCCACTATACGACACGCCCCTGGGTTGCAAGCCATCGATAAATACAATTGTTGCAGCCAGCAGTGAGATGATCACCTCCACATCCACATAACAAATTAATTGCACAGGAACAAGATGATACTTTTGTTTTTTCCTGGTCTAAGCATGATAAGGTGCATTTTGGCTTTCCTATGGCATTATTTTATTGTATTTTGGCCTCAATGTCCATCGTACAAATATGTAAGTAATCGTAAATAGTCCATTATAGCCTAATGTAACAGTTGCTGCTTATTTCCCATGATGCCTTGTGGCACACCTGGGTCTTCTTTGCACCATGAGTCAAATATGTATGTCACCCCTCCAGTATCCTTGTAAATTGTCAGCATGGCATGTCAAATAAAAATGGGCTAGAACTATAACATTTGTTAACGCATGTGCATGTGCATGTGCAATTAGCGGCCAATAGCAACTTCACACCCCGAGGAGTTGGCAACAGTGAGGCGGAGTTATAGGAGAACACATTAGCAGTTTTTAGAGCTGGAATAAAAACTGATATCTGATTGGCTGCTAGCTGCCAGAGTTTCTGTCTTACAGTGATGAGACAGCCATGTTTGTAACCAGCAGAGTCTCTGCTTTCACACCACACCTGGTTTATGTAGAGAAACGATCAGAGGCTCTAAAGTGGACAGTGCTGTTCTCATGCTTTTCTTACATTCCCATATAATTGTTGGGGTTTGAACTGCGTTTGGTTTGGATGCTTATGCTTGGTAGAGTCTTTTAGCATCCTTTCCCCATCATGTTTCTATGCTACATGTTAGCATTGATGCTTTCTACTGCATGTATCTCATGCTGAGGAGGAGAAGATGAGGCTGACTTTTATTGTTGTCATTTTTCATCACTTCACCATGAAGTTACACAGCCTTCGTCAGCAGCTGCTGAAGACGGAGGATAAACTCATTAAAGGGCAAAGAGATCTGATTGAGGCTCACAGAGAGCTTCAGGGCTGTGCAGAGGAGCGAGACAAGCTGCGAAAGGAAACTCTGGACCTGAAACACCTCCTGAGTGACGAGATGAGAGAAAAAGAGGCCATCCAAGTTTCTAACCAGGAGCTTAGAGCTTTCATCAAAAGAACAGAGAGCGACAACAGCAGGTACAGCCGGGCCACAGATTTCCCCCGAATCCTGTTGTAACAACTGTGTCACAGTTGTTTTTTTCATGTTTTGTAGCTTAAGACGATCTCTGGAGGAGAAGGAACAGAAGCTGTCCATCTTGGAGGAATGTAGCAGCTCGGTGCAGCATGAGGCAACCACTCTGAGGGGCAGCATGAGAGAGCTGGAGAAATCTCGTCTGCAGGGACGCAGAGAGCTGCAAGAGCTGCGCCGACAGGTGAAGTCTCATGCAGCTCAGTGCTTTCCATCTCATTTATCTCAAGAATGACTTTTAAGTAGTGTGTGCTATGTTAATGTGAACAGGTGAAGGTCCTGGGAGGCGAGAACAGCCGGCAAAAACAGGAAGTGCTTGAGCTGCAGGCTCGGCTTTGTCAGGAGGAGCAGAAGAAGGAGGAGGCGCGTCATGAGGCTTTAAGTCTCAGGCAGAGATTGCTGGAGTGTGAGACTGGCAAGGAATCAGCGCTAAATGAGGTAGAAGGCCTCCAGGAGGTAGTCTGTTAGGAACATGCTGGAGCAAATGCTCCGGCTTGGCTTAAAAACTGGGAGAATACTTGTCATACTCGCGTAGAGACAGAGCATGGACCATAACATGCAAAACACTGAAACAGTGATGGGCTTTCCTCAATTTAACTTTGTGGAAACTGTTTGCAAAATACAGCAGAGCAGCAAAAACAAGAAACTCTGATAACATCACTAATGTCGGCCTCACTCACAGAAATCCAATGTTAGTTTGTCTAGCGTCATAGCGAATGAGAAAAATATCCTTATCATCCATTAAAATCCAGTTTAAACCTCATCCAACCTATGACCTCATTTTAGGGGCCCCAAATTCTCATGACCCGAACAGTTGTGCAACTGAGTGCTCTTGAGTTGGCAAGTGAAAACATATATATGACAAGTGAGGAAGTATTTATAGCATGTGGCCTGCTCACAATGAATCGCTCATTATGATGATTCATTAGAGGCCTGGATAATGCATCATTTTTTCCAACTAAGCTCAATAATGCAACGCAACCTTTATAAAATATGGACCTCATCACATTTAAAGCATCTTAATCCTGAGGAATTAAGACCGTGAAGCAAAAAAGAGAGGATACATCTCAGCACTAGATTGTTGAACTCCTCTAATTGTGCATAATGCAGTTTAGGAAGAGAGTCCTGTTTCCACCAAGGGCGTCCAGCTCAGGATGGTTTGGTTCAGTAAATCCTGAGCTGTGTTGCATTTCTACAGCCACCCTTACCTGGTAGGTGCTGTATGGCTGGACAGTGATAGGAGCATTAGCTACGTAATAGCCTGATCATCAATGGGGAGCCGAAGTCACACCCATCTACTTCCAGCCCGTGGGACTTAAGGGTGTTTTCACACTGTGGCTGTTTGGTCCACTTTAAATGGACCATGGTCTGCTTCTGTGGATAGTCCACTTTGTTTGGTGTTGTGTGAACACCATCCACATCCTGGTGCGCACCAAACAAGCAGATTCTGGTCCGCCTGAAAGCGGGGGGTCTCGGTTCACTTGCAAACGGACTTGGACTATCCAGCGGACCTAATGGAGGTGCAATTTGCTGACCGAAATAAAGCATCAAGAAGAAGAAGTAGACGGACATGAGGTAGATTATTGTTTGGGTAGGAAGAAGAACAAAGCAAACAGCGCATGTTTGAAGAAGCCGAGGTCAAAACAACAACGAAAAACATGGAAAATGTGTAGACAGAGATGGAATAATAGTAAGAGGCAGAAAGATTTCCACTTTGAGTCCTTGGACTATCCTGGTGTGAATGCACCCAAGATATGAAAACAATATGAACGGAAGTGAGTGGGAAGAAAATAATGTTTTCTGGTCTCAGTCGTTCACTTCCCTGGATTCCAGATGTATTGGTTGTGGATTTAAATGAAAATTTTTCATACAAAAAGAAAATAAAATACCACGAAGAACTTTAATTATTTCAGGTTTTGCTTGGAGCCGATTTGTGGACTACACCTCTTGTCGTGAGCAATAATGCCGCTCCTTGTGACTGGTGTGAACAAGACCCACCATCATTCCATCAGCATAATGGAAAGGGTCGACATGCTCTGACTTATAAAGGTTTTCACCTCTGAGTGAAATTGCCATGCTAGCGCACCGTGGGCTTTTAGAGACGCATGTTGCTTGTTGCTCGTGAAAAAAACTGTAGTCCCCAAAGTGGCTTCCAAAAAAAACCTGAAATAATCTAAACTTTTGTATATGTGTGTGTATATATATATATATATATATATACACACAAATATACAGAGTTGTGTGAGTGTTTGCCCCCTTCCTGATTTCTTACTTTTTTGCATGTTAGTCACACTTAAATGTTTCAGATCATCAAACAAATTTAAATGCGAGATTAAGAGAAAACAAGTAAACACAAAATGCAGTTTTTAAATGGAGATTTTTATTTTTAAGGGGGAAAAAAAAAATCCAAACCCACATGGCCGTGTGTGAAAAAGTGATTGCCCCCTAAACCTAATAACTGGTTGGGCCACCTTTAGCAGCAACAACTGCATTTAAGCGTTTACAATAACTGGCAATGAGGTTTCTACAGCGCCGTAGAGGAATTTTGTTCCACTCATCTTTGCAGAATTGTTGTAATATAGTCACATTGGAGGGTTTTCCAGCATGAACCGCCTTTTTAAGGTCATGCAACAGCATCTCAATGGGATTCAGGTCAGGACTTTGACCAGACCGCTCCAAAGTCTTAATTTTGTTTTTCTTAAGCCATTCAGTGGTGGACTTGCTGGTGTGTTTTGGATCATTGTCCTGCTGCAGAACCCAAGTGCGCTTCAGCTTGAGGTCACCAACAGATGGCCGGACGTTCTCCTTCAGGATTTTTTGGTAGACAGCAGAATTCATGGTTCCATTTACCACAGCAAGTCTTCCAGGTCCTGAAGCAGCAAAACAGCCCCTGACCATCACACTACCACCACCATATTTTACTGTTGGTATGATGTTCCTTTTCTGAAATGCCGTGTTACTTTTATGCCAGATGTAATGGGACCTACACCTTCCAAAAAGTTCAAATTATGTCTCATCAGTCCACAGAGTATTTTCCCAGAAGTCTTGGGGATCATCAAGATGCTTTCTGGCAAAACTTAGACAGCCTTTATGTTCTTTTTGCTTAGCAGTGGTTTTGGTCTTGGAACTCTGCCGTGCAGGCCATTTTTGCTCAGTCTCTTTCTGATGGTGGAGTCATGAACACTGACCTTAATTGAAGCAAGTGAAGCCTTCAGTTCTTTGGATGTTGTTCTGGGGTCTTTTGTGACCTCTTGGATGAGTCGTCGCTGTGCTCTTGGGGTAATTTTGGCCGGCCAGCCACTCCTGGGAAGGTTCACCACTGTTCTATGTTTTCACCATTTGTGGATAATGGCTCTCACTGTGGTTCGCTGGAGTCCCAAAGCTTAAGAAATGGCTTTGGAATCTTTTCCAGACTGGTAGATCTCAATTACTTTGTTTCTTATCTTTTTCCTGAATTTCTTTGGATCGCAGCATGATGTATAGCTTTTGAGGATCTTTTTGGTCTACATAACTAAGTGATTTCTTGATTGAGAGCAGGTGTGTCAGTAATCTGGCCTGGGTGTGGCTAGAGAAATTGAACTCAGCTTTCCAAAGATGTGATAAACCACAGTTTATTTATGTTTTAACAGAGGGGGCAATCACTTTTTCACACAGGGCCATGGAGGCTTGGATTCCCCCCCCCCCCCCTCCCCCCACTTGATTATCTGAAACATTTAGGTGTGACAAACATGCAAAAACATAAGAAATCAGACAACTGTATACACACAACATATATATATATATATATATATATATATACTGTATATATTGTACAGAGACAGTTGTGCTTGAAAGTTTACATCCCCACCCATTAAATAAAAGAAAATATATATATCGTACAAAATAAAACAGGAAACTAGACAGGACTGAGACTATGAAAACTAAAAAGACATCTAAACCAAAAATCGAGAGATTATGACATAAACATGAAGAGAAAATTATATATCTTAGGATATTATTTATATTGTATTTTTATAGAATGTTTATAATATATGAATATGACAACATATTTGGTAGATATTTTCATAGAACAGATACAAATTAATACACCTAAGAATTTTTTTTAAAAAGATTAAAATAAAAGAAACATTATTTTGTATGTTGATACGAATAAAATATGTGGGAAAAATGTGGCCTTGTTTTAAAATAATTCTTGTATCAGATGGATAATTATTATATGAGATAATGTCTTTCATTAAATTTCACTAAATATAAACCCAAAATAAAACCAAAAAATTTTACTGGAATGTTTCAGTTTTTTTCACTGTGTAATTCATATGGCTCTCAACAATTATTCAAAACCCAATGGAATTCAAAAGATGTAGACAAAAATAAACTGCTAAATGTTGGCCACTGACAGAGTTTAAGGAATGATTTGGCAAGTGAGGATAAAATATAAATCATTTCAAAGGACTAAAGGCACCACTGTTATGGCCAATCCAGCTTTCAATCTCCAGTCTAACGGAGCATGTGGAGAGGTGCTGAAACGAGGCATGCATAGTAACTCTGCTCTGCCTGTTTGCACAGGTTGCAGGGCTGCAGTGTCGTTTGATGGAACTGGAAACATCCGAAACGCAGAGCCAACTGCTGCTGCAGGAAAAAACAGCTTCCCAGCAGCAGAGTGACCAGAGGCACCGAGAAACCGCCGCTCAGCTGGAGGCAGCATTAGAAGACTCCAGGAGCAAAGTAAAGGAGCTCTCTGTGCAGATTGGTCTTGCTGAAAACAAGGCCAGAAGCCTGGAGGAGCAGCTGAGTCTGAGCGAGGCCAGATGCAGGAGCCTGGAGCAGCAGCTGTCAGGACTGCACTCGGCTCTGCATCGTATTCTCGGTGTCAACCGCACACGGATTTCTGATAAACCTGGGCAACGAATGCGGTCCCTGTCTCCCTGGAGGAGACACCTGTATGTGAAAGGTATTGTAGGACGTCATATTGTGATGTTTCTCCCATCTTTAAGGATGTGAAGTAAGGAGTGTCCTCTCTTGTCAGGGGGGGAGAGCGTAACAGAAGATGAGAAGCTGAACGTTGAATCCGTGAATACAGCCCTTCAGGAATTCCAGCAGGAACTCAGGGATGCACAAAAAGAAAGGGTAAAAATAAAAGCAATGTTAACTTAATAATATGCATTCTTTACTTGCAATTAAACGTTTCCTTTTTCTGTCGTCAGGATGAGGCCAAGGCTCAGATATCCAGCCTGAGTCAACATGTAACTGAGCTCAGATGCAGCCAGGAGACATCAGCAACCCAGCTGCTGCAGCTGCAGAGGTCCTTGAGGCTATCAGAGGAGGGTAAGAAAGCTGCAGAGTCCTGTAAGAAAACAGCAGTTATTAATGTTTTTTAAGGGTTTTTATGTGTGTGCTCTTTCAGAAAAGCGAGAACTGAAAGGGCAGTTGCATGAGGTGCATGCTTCCTTATCCCTGCAGAAAGATGTGGCACATTGTGCAGAGCGTGAGAAGAGAAACCTTGAGGCAGAAGTGGCCCGGCTCAAAACTGGTTTGCAAGCTGCTCAGACTGAATCCAGGGAACTACAGGTATGGAAAAGGCAAAAAAAGATTTAAACAAATGACATTCGGCATCCTTTGTGAGACTAAGAAAATGCTCCAATTCCTTCATAGGACAAGTTGGAGCTCTTGCACGGGTTAGATTCTTGTGCACGTGCAGAACAGCAGAAGCTCAAAGAGTCCCTGGAGGCAGCAGAAAGCAGAGTCAATCTTCTGGAGCTCTCCCAACGAGCCCTCGAAGGTGAACTGCAGAGGGCCCATCTGAGGGAGGCAGAGCTGGATGTGGGAGCTGCGGCTTTGCACGAGAGGCTTGAAAACATGAGGATGAAACTGCGTGAGAGCGAAGAGCGATGTGCAGCGCTAAGGGTCAGCGAGGAGAGGCTGGTCACATCTCTGTCTCGAGCTGAGCAGCATGAAAACCAGCTCAGAGGGAAGGTGCAGAAACTGTCCGACAGTCTCAGCTGCACCAGGACCAACAGCGAAGCTCTGCAGGAGCAGATAACGCAGCTGCAGGCAGTTCTGACCGCCAGCGAGCAGGACCGAAGGCTGCTGCAGGTACAGCTGTCAAGTTCAGGTTTATTTCTATAGCACGCTTACAGAAACTACAGTCGCAAAAGTTCTGAACAAAAATGTAAAATGCCTGAATAGATAAACTATAAGTATAAATGAAGACACATACATACACTGATGAATGCACACATATGCTTACACTGCAAAAACTCAAATCTTAGCAAGTATATTTGTCTAATTTCTAGTCAAAATATCTCATCACACTCAAAATAAGACCAAATCATTAAAGACAGACATTTCAGGGAGATATAGGAACTTGTTTTAAGGCAATGCATCCTATTTCAAGAAATCATATCTTGAAAAATTTTGCTTGTTCCATTGGCAGATTTTTTTTTTTTTTTTTTTTTTGCTTATTACAAGCAAAAAATCTTTTTTTTCTTTTTACTTATTTCAAGAGTAGCCAAGATTTGTTTGCCTGTAAAAAGCAAAAAAATTAAAATTTCTTGAAATAAGATGCAATGTCTTAAAACAAGTTCCTACATCCTACTGAAATGTTTCTGTTTAAGTAATTTTGTCTTATTTTGAGTGTGATGAGATATTTTAACTAGAAATTAGAAAATTATACTTGGTAAGATATGACTTTTTTGCAGTGTACTTACACATACTCACATATACTGTATCATGTGGTCATACATGCACATGATACACACAAGGAAACACAGATGCAAACTAATTTCTCAAGATAAAACTGAAAAGAATACAGGGATTAAGCACAACAAATGAATAAAACAAAACTGTAATAGGAGATTTTTTTTAAAACTAAGAATCAAATCAATGGTATTTTACATACACAATCCTCCTTAAATTATATTCAAATGAATTTTAAGTCATCGTTGGATGGGAGGGAAATTTGATAAGCTCAGTTTGACCTCTTTTTAACCCCCACTTTTTTTCTCTGGAGGGTAAGCACAAGAATTAGGCTTGTCTGTAAGCGCTTCACAAGGCAAGCATCACAAACCAAAAGAAGATTTACATAGATCTCATCGCATAGAGGTTGATAGAGAGAATACACAGAGTTAAAGGGCTGGACACTGATGAATATAAGGAGCAGACGTCCGATGAGAAGTTACTCCAACAACAATAAATGTGTAGCTTGTTTAGCTACGTTAGCAGCCTGGCGGAGGAGCCAATTCGCGTACTGTGGAGAGAGCGTGCTCTTGTGGTTGACTCTGATGTGAACAAAGAGCCCACACTCAGAAACGAAGCCATTTTCACTCTCCGGAGTTTCCGGCACATTTTAACTGAGGTCCTGTTCCAACACACATTTAACATGAAAAATTGGGATTTCGGGATGATGACACCTTTAAAAGTAATTTTGAAAAAGTACAAAGCATGAAAGACCATCTCAACTAAAATTCAAAGCTAAAGCAAAGAATTATGTTTCAAGTCAGGTTTTAAAAGCAGACACTAACTGGACTCTTCTATGGCAGCCTGTTCCATAATTTCGGGGTCATCACACAGAAGCTCTATCACCTCAGGAGACACATCTGGTTCAAGCATGCTGTGAGGAGGACCTCAGAGATCTAGTAGGAGCATCCTCAGTTAGAAGCTCAGTCAGATATAGAGGAGCTAACTAGGGATGTCCGATATTATCGGCCGATATTGGCATTAAAATGTAATATCAGAAGATATCAGTATCGTTTTTTGGAGCGATATTTTTTGAAACGAAATCTCATTTTGTTAGTAAAATCTTGCGAGATTTCGTTGTTCCATAATGAAATCTCGTGAGATCTTGCTCCATTAGCAGGGGTCTAGCATGTATAAAAGTCCCTGTTATTGTGGAAGAACTTCATTTCCCAGCATTCCTTTCAGAGTCATGTGACTACGGTGCAGCTGCTGCTGCTACAGACTGACTTGCTTTGAAGCTGCTTATAATTTGTCTGGTTTTGAGTTGCTGGTTTAGTTACAAAGTTGTCGCAAACATTATAATTAGTCACATGTTGGCTAATACCTGCTAGTATCTAATATCGGGCAGCCAGATGTCCAAAATGAGCTCCTCTGGCTGAGTTAAGGCTATTTTCGGATCTTTGTCCTCAGAGCAGAATAAAGTGGTATTCTCAAAATATGAGAGACAGCCTCACAGTTCTCTACACATACAGGTACTACCCAAAAAATTTCAATATCCTGAAAAAGTTAGTGTATTTCCATAATTCAACTTAAAAGGTGCAATTTACATATTGTATAGACAAATTATATGTAAATCAATATATTTCAAGCTTTTATTTGTTTGGATGTTGCTGATTAGAAGTTGCAGCTTAAGAAAACCTCAAATTCAAAAACTCAAAAAATTAGAATACTGCATAAAATCAATCAGAGAAGGGTTTTAAATACAAAAATATCAGGCCTCCTAAAGTCAAATCTTGCATCTGTACTTAGTACTTGGAGGGGGCCCTTTAATGACTGCCTTAACCCTGCGTGGCATGGATGCTACCAGCTTGTGGCATATCTCAGGTGTTATGGAAGACCAGCATGCTTCAATCACAGCCCTGAGCTCTTCTCTATCGTTTGGTCTCTTCCTGTTTAGCTTTTTCTTGACAATGCCCCACAGATTTTCAACGGGGTTCGGGTCAGGTGAGTTTGCGGGCCAATCAAGCATGGTGATCCCATTATTGTTGAACCAGGATTTTGTAGTTTTGGCAGTGTGGGCAGGTGCCAAGTCCTGCTGGAAGATGAAGTCTGCATCCCCATACAGCTGGTCCACTGAAGCAAGCATGAAGTGCTCCAAAATGTCCTGGTAGACGGCTGCATTTATGCTGGACTTGATTAAGCACAGAGGACCAACATCAGCAGCTGACATGGATCCCCAGGTCATCACAGACTGGGGAAACTTAAAACCTGGACTTCATGCATCTTCTATCAAGCGCCTCTCCGGTCTTCCTCCAGACTCTGGGACCTTTGTTTCCAAATGAGATGCAAAACTTGCTCTCATCAGAAAAGAGGACTTTTGACCACTGGGCAACAGACCAGTCCTTCTTTTCTCCAGCCCAGCTAAGGCGCTTCTGGCGTTGCTTGCTGTTGAGGAGAGGCTTGACAACAGGAATTCGACATTTGAAGCCCATGTCCAGCATCTGCTGCGTGTTGTTTCTCTTAAAGCAGTAACTCCAGCCTCAGTCCATTCCTTATGAAGTCCCCCCACACTTTTGAAAGGCCCTTTCCTGACCATCTTCTCCAGGCTGCTGTCAGCCGTCCGGCTTGTACACCGTTTTCTTCCACACCTCTTCCTTCCACTTAACTGTCCATTAATGTGCTTTGAGACAGCACTCTGAGAACATCCAGCTTCTTTTGCTATCACTTTTTGTGTCTTTCCCACCTTGTGTAGAGAGTCAATGATAGTCAGATCAGCAGTCTTCCCCATGATTGCGAATTCTTCTTAACCAAGACAGACTTTTTTAAAGGCTCAGGGCACTTTTGCAGATGTTTTGGATTACTTACCTGATTAGAATGTGACACTCTGAGCCTACAATACTGGAGCTTTTCACAGTATTCTAATTTTGAGTTTTTGAATTTGAGGTTTTCTTAAGCTGCAACTTCTAATCAGCAACATCCAAACAAATAAAAGCTTGAAATATATTGATTCACATATTATTTGTCTCTTGCTCAGGGGTCCACAGTGGTTCACCCAGGGGTTGTGTTGGGGAAATCGAACCCGGGTGCTCCGCGCCACTATCCACTCCCAAGTCTGTATCTTCATTTGTTACCTTTCAGCATTGAAAATTCCAATGTCTCCCTTATTTTTGTGTGTTCTGGATCATAGTATCTGGAATTTTCTCTGGATCCAGATCAACTTTCAAAACATTATAAAACTCAGTGAGATCCTTTCTTGTAATTTTTTACCAAACACTCTGGCCATTTGTATGGAGTTATATGGAAAAATTCCAAAATTTGGCCTAACTCACAATGAATTCTTCAAAAAATTCCTGGATCCAGAAGATGATCCAGATCTCCACCAAAATTTAATGGGTTCGTCCTTGGGCTGAGGCACACGGATGGTGAAAATTTCAGGTCAATCCTTCCAGAAGTTTTTCTGTAAAGTTGCTGACAGACAGACGAACAAACCAACGCCACAAAAAACAAAACCTCCTTGCCGGAGGTAATGAGGAAAAAGTGTAAATATATAATAGTCTCCTTGAGAGAATGATATGCAGATGAGAAAAGGTTTGGTCACTGTTGATCTGTGTGTTTTTTCTACAAAGTAGTTAGTAATAAATTCTGTTTTCTGGTTCTGGTTGGCCTTTATGGTGCTATTTCTATAGATACATTCATTTTACATAATTTTAGCCTCAATCTGACAACTGACGCTTCCTGGAACATGTGTGAATGCTGACTGGGGGTAAAAGGGCTGAGGTCAAGCATGCATGTTAACATAAAAATGGATACAGAGAATCCTCGTCTTAATTTGAGCAACACCACTTGGAAGATGTTCCCCAAAGCTGAAATGTCTAATGTAATACAGGTGTATATTATCTTCCAGGAAGGTTTGGATAAAGCACGAGATGCTCTCTCAGAGAGTAAGAGCCTGAACCACACGCTGACAGAGCAGAACCAGAACATTCAAAAAGCCCAAGAGGACTCGGAGCTGAGGATTTCTGATCTGGAGATGCAAAACAGGACACTGAAGCAGGTGAGTCACAGCGCCTCAGTAGATGAAGGTGCAGGGGTTGAGTCTCCATTTTGACATCTGTTTTCCTGTCTCAGAGCCTGAAGCAGCAGCAAGAGGCTGAACTGGAAGCTTCTCAGCAGCTGCAGAGAGAGAAGCAGCACCAGCAGGAAAATCTCACCAACCTGCAGAGCTCCTTGCAAAAGCTTCAGAACGAAAGAGCAGAGATGGAGAAGGCCCTCACACGCCTCAGTAAAGACAAATCTGCTCTCAGAAGGACGCTGGAGAAGGTGAGATGACATACCTGCAGAGATGTGCTTCAGCGTGGTGGTTTGAGTTCTCAGAAAAATTACAGTAGCTTTTTACAGAAGAAAAAACAAAACCCCAAAGTCTTTAACCGCTTTTTGGAGCTGAATATGAGGTGAAGCAATGAATTTAATAAGAGAGCCAAACCACATTTGGCTTCAAGTGTGATTAACGTGTCTTAAAATCAGTTCTACAACTGCTGGAAACCAGTGCTTGAAACTGGCTGCAGTAATATCCATTTAGTGCTGGTCGGTGCACACGGCTACATTAAGACACGTAACCATGCTGTTACATTAATCCTTGCAGGAAATGATTGAAATAATTTGCTCTTTTATTATGTCCTTCATTTTCTGCATTGTGCGAAGTGGTTTTAAAGTGATGGAGACGTGTTACTGGACTGTGAGAACCAGAGGCTCGGTGCTCGGTCTGCTACATGCATTACAGGAGGGCACACAAGTGCAGAACAATCATGGTAAAGTCATTCACGTTATGTCACCCTCGTGCTGCTGCCCAGGTGGAGATGGAGAGGCTGAGGAGGGAGGAGGAGGCGGCATCTGCTGCCAGAGAGAGAGAGCGGTTGGAGCAGGAGCTATCTGAAAAGCAGGAGCTGCTGCAGATTCTGCAGGTGAGCACTTGCAGAGTTAAGGGGCACGACTTGCACTGCAGGGCAGAACTGATGGATTGAAAACTTTAAGAAGTGCTCACTCTCATTTATTTTTGCATTGCACCTTTATGGATTCTTCAAATGAATGAGGCATACATTAAAATCTAACTTTTGGTGATTATCAGTCATTGGCGATTTTAGCCCGTTTTGGGGGGGTGCTGAAGCAACACTGAATTAAACCCAAGCACCCCTAAAAGACTTTTTTTGTAAATACAGTATTTTATTTGTATGTGGTTTTTTTTGTTTGTTTGTTTTTTTTACAAACTTGAAAAGTATAAAAAACTATTGGGGATGTTTGATATTGGCTTTTCTACTGATATATTCGATGTTGTCCAACTCTTAATTTCCGCCATCCAATATGAATGAATGAATGAATGAATGAATGGTTTATTTCGGTTACACTGTATGGTACACAAACAACTTAAGTTCTTGTGCATTCAACTAACAAAATATTTTTTCCATACACACTTGCACCAATACTTTTTTTTTTTTTTTTTTTTAAATCAAGCTGTAACCACTATTAGTTATTTTATATTGTTGCCCCTAATTATTTTACCGCTGCTAATGGAACATAATCTCGCAAGATGTCCTTGTTCCATTATGAAATCTCGCGAGATTTTGTTGTGTGATTTTTTCTATCGTTGCTTGCAGCCCCAACTCAAATTGTACAAATCAATTGCAGAGTTCAAAAGTTCACAGCTTGCGATACAGTATGTCCTCAGGCTATACGAACCGACGCTCGGATGCGATCTGACTACTCACACTGTATGTCCTCAAAGACAGGTCGAGGTCTGGAACAATCCCGACATGCAACGCAATAAATAGAGGTAGGCTAGTAGTAGTAGAAGAAGAAAACAGAGAAGAAGAAAACGACAACATCAACAGTATATCGCTAAAAATTTTTTGGGCAATTTCCGCTCTTTTCTTGTGAAGAATTCGCCAAAAAGAAAAGGCGACAACAATGTGTGTTGACGAGAAATTGGCTGACCAGACATGGGCTGCTCAGTCTGTCGGTTCTACAGCGAGAACTCCATCCAAATGACAAGCCGGGTTGCCATGCTGCCTCTGGTTTATTTCCGCTTTCGTTGCGAAATGTGAAAATCTCCAAGGAAAGAGTTCTCAGTCTGGTCATGGCACCGCTTCAACAAGCGATCGACGACCAAAATATCAAACAGGTTTGATTTTCTTGCAACCCACGATTTCTAATCGGAAGCTCGTCATGAGGTACCAGTCACCTCATGTGACCCCCTTCTATACTGCACGACGCACTCATGAGATTTGGCCAAGAGTCGGCATGATCCCCAAAATTGTTGTATGACTAGAAAATCGTCTCCAAAACGGCCAAAAATCGTACAGTGTATGCCAGGCTTTACTAGAAATATCATCTCGAAAAAAACGATACAGATAATTTCCAGTATCACATTTCAATGCTGATATCAGCCAATAATATCGGTAGGCTGATAATATCAGACATCCCTAAAAACTATACTGTACTTTGTTGAAATGTTATATTTTCACAACAAAAATACAGCAACCCCCACCCTTCAAAAATAGTTTGATCCCGCCCACCTCGCATATTTTAAATAGCAGCAGTAACAGCCTCACTTTGTTTTTATGATAAATATTCTAAATTTAAGTTTGGAAAACTGTCAAAATCTCCCTAAATAAGGAGTAAGGATGAATGGGTATGTGTGTGATGGATGTGGCTCACTGCTTAGACACAACACCTGCATGTCCAAAATAAGCTTCTCTCATCCATATAAAGCTGAATTGGGATTTTTAAGTAGCAGCAGTAATAACTTTGATCCTGGATGCTGGATGATAAAAACTTAAATCTACAGTAAGGTTTGAAAATGATCAGAAACTTCGTAAATAAGGAGGAAGAAGTGGGTTTTGGTGGATCTGGTTCACCATTGAAACAAGGCACCAATATGCTGGAAACCAGCTTCTATCAAACTTCTCTCTTCACAGTTGGTCACAGACTTTCCCAAATAGTGTTTTGCTGATCTTTCACAAAAGTGGGAATGAAATTGTGTTAAACTGTACAAAACAATTAAATGTATCTTGCCTGGCTGGGAAGCTCTCTGGGTGCTCAGCACCCCTAAACCTCTGATCCTAGAATCACCTCTGTTATCAATCAAACAATCAATCAAACTTTATTTTTTAAAGCACTTTTTGCCTGCCAAAGACAACACGAAGCGCTTAGTATACTGTAATAAAAACAAATGCAATTAATGCATATTAAAATAAAACAAGTCTTCAAACACACACACTCACATACCCACAGACAAATGTTTAATATTTCATACTCTACTTATATTCATTTAAACCTAAATGAACTACAGTCGTCCTCAAAATTATTCTTACCCTCCAATTAAAGACGGAAAAAAATCAGCTGTCAGTGAAATAAGCTGAAATTGACAAAAGTAATACATGAAAATTCTATGAAAATCATGACTGATTTTGAATTGTGGTTCAACAAAAATATTAAAAACAAACAAACAGGAAATAAAACAAGTGAACAAGCATGATGGGGCACCGAAGCTAAGATTTTGTTACGTTTAAGGTTAAATAAAACTTCTGCACCCATTGAGGGGTATTTTGGTCCACTGTTCATGGGAAAGGTGCTCTAATGTGTCTGAGACAGTTTTGTTTGCCTGTTTTTTTTATTATTATTATTTTAACCACAATTCAAAAACAAAAATTTATTTAACTAAATTATAATTTTGTAAATTTTTATTATCAGTTTCTTTAGTTTCATGTTATTTGAATTACGATTGTGAATTTAGCCTTGTCTTTAATTGGAGAGTACGACTGTATGTTCAGGCTCAAACGTCCCAGCTGGAGCAGGCTCATGCCCAGCGCCTCCTGGAGGTGACTGCCCGTCATCACCATGAGCTGGACCTGGAGACGGATCGTCTGAGGGACAGTCAGCTCCAAGCAGAATGGGCCTTGGAGAGCAGGGAGAAGGCTCATCGTCAGAGGGTCAAATGTCTGGAGGAGCAGGTTTTATAACCCTAACCGTCGATTCATTTCCAGTCAAGCTGTCCTCGTTTTATAACGTTGTTTTGACCCACTTCTATTTTCTCACCTCTGTGTTTGATAGGTGCAGACTCTGAAAGAGCAGCTGGATCAGGAGAGCAGGAGGCGACAGACTTATTTCAATAAGATGCTGCAGCCTGGTGTGTAGGCAGTGTAGAATGTGGCACATCTGTCTTCTGACTTTGCTGTTATGCTGACAGCTTCCCAGTAAACTGTATGTTTCAAGCTACATCCTCACTTCCAGGCCGTTCGCACCACCACACACATGTGCACAAAGGATTAGATTAATCTGCTGGTAAACTCAACAACAACAAACAATGAGCGTTTTGTTTATAAATGAGCTGGATGTGCCAAATTGTTTTTCGGATTTCTTGTAGCTCGCTATTGTTTCTTCTAGAAAACGGTGATTAAATGTTTCACAGGTTGGTGTTTCATGCTGATCATGCCCTAATTTTATGTTGTGTATTTTAACTAGAACATATGCAAATATTTAAAAGAATTGCTGAATCATTCTGGGAGTCTGGTGGAGTTTTATTATGATTTTTATGTGCAAAATTTCTCATCATTTTCAATAAAATAGAGTGTATCTGTGTGTGTTCATATATTTTTGACTCATAAAACATTCAGGAATTATTTGTTAAAACTTTCCTGAGTTTTGTGTTAAAGGTCTTCGAGGATTCACTTGTGCAGGTAAGAGATGTTCCCTCTTCTGTGATGTTTTTTTTAATTAAAAATCAGCTGCAGACTCACAGATGAGAAGTTTCCATGTTTCATTTCAGCTCCTACAACTATACTTTCTGTGCAGCTTCTCACATCCATGTTTTCTCACAGTGTAACTGTACATAGAGGGAGTTTCACTGTGGAGGTGGAGGGGTGGGGGACTTGTCAGAGTTTCTTTAAAGCAGCTCTTTGATTATCATAGATCCGCCCAGTGGTTATCCTGTTACCGGCCTCTCTTTAGCTATTGGCTGGAAGGAGCTAATTATGCAAGGTAGTGAATCCCTGTGGGGGAGGTGGGGCCAAAGCTGAAAGAACTCCTTTGGCAAGCAGAATAGAGCTTTTATTGAGGATATTTCTAAGCTGACCATCAGGGACCAAATCACTGGATTGTCTGAAGAAAAAAAAAAAAAACACATCTCAGCTGAATCACGCTGCTCCCCCTCTTTCATTCCTTCCCTCGTTTCATTTCAGTGAGACGGAGAGCAGCTCATGCAGTGCCCAGCAGCAAGCAGAATGCAAAGAATCTACAGTATTCCCCCGTTTCCCAGTAGAAGCCCAGTCCAGTGAGGAGAGGCAGAACCAGGGGAGGACTCGCGGGAGGAACGTACGGTCTTGTCCTGTTCTGCTCTGCACTTGTTGCCTGAGGTGTGTGTGTTAGTGCGCTCCTCCTCCCTCTCTTCTGCAGTGCCTGCTGTCAGCTCCATCCCTGGGCGGCTGAGGCCATGGTGCTGGTGCTGCAAGCCCTGCTGTCCTGCTTCTGCACCCTGATCTCCCTCAACCTGCCGCCCAGGGTGGAACCTGCTGTGCCCTTGGAGGACTTCTACCCCTTCGGTCTGGACAAGGGGGACTCCCAGACCGTTGCTCAGGACGACGGAGGCTCTGGACTCCAGGAGATTTCTGTTGCTTTCCCCTTCTTTGGAGACAGGCACACAGGGCTCTATGTGAGTACGGCTGAGTGGGTTTTTGCGTGTTCATGTTTATGAGATGAAATTTGGCACAAATCCAAACACAACACTGAGATGACTTGTGAGAGGTTGTAGCTCGTGCACTCCTGCAAACTTTGCTGTGTACCCTCATTAGTACAATGTCATGTTTTCCCGCTATGTCTCTGTCTTCATGTTGCATCTGTAAAGGACAAAGGGCTGTTTAAGGAAGTGACAGTTTTCGTTCTTACTGCTGCTGCAGCATCTGCGAGCTGCTCTTTTTTGCACAAGAGGCAGGAGTGCAGAGAAAATATGCACGCCGGAGAGAGAGAAACAGCGCTCATGGGAGGAAGCCGAATGGTTTGACAAGGATTTTCGCGCAGCGCCGTGAAACACCCTTTGATCTGCCTTTGTCATGTATTGGGTTCAGTTCCAGCGCATGGAAAGGCAGAACTCCCTTAAATCAACACCACCTGTTGCGGTTATGCATCCACACTCTCTCTCCGAAGCCTCCCCTCGCTCGCTCGGAGCCCCGCCTGCCTCTTTCCTCGCTCGGGCCGTGGGCAGGGGAGGCTGAGGAACCATGGCAACAATGGGCAAGGTCAAAGGTTGTCTTTCTAATCTAAGCATCGCAGGGTGAGGTCAGTCTCCTAATGAAGAAATATTTCAGACTCTCCTGCAACACCGGCAGCGTGTTTATAACTGGAGAGTTTGAGCATTCTTCGGCAAGTCAGAACTGCGTGCACACCACAGTATGTTTCTTACAGGTTTTGCAATAAATTCCATCTCTTCTTTTGGAAATAATACTGATACCCAGTAGTCTAATTAGACAAGATAAGACAAGTTACTGGTTGCTTGACTTGTTGATCTCAGACTGAATTATTATCAGAGAGAAATGAAAATCAAAGTGCTGCTCATTCTGATGTGTGCTGTGCTAGAAGTTATGTGATATCCTGCAGCTCGCTCTGCATCTCATTGAGGATAACAGATCGTGGCAGGCTCTTGAAATCACAGTCAAGCTGGCTTTAAATGCCTCACCTGAATCCATTAAACATCTGCTGTAAAGTCAGCAGGCCACAGGGTGATATTTGCAGCCAGAGAGTAGCTTTGAACAGGTAATATTTCACCAAGTACTGAGAGGTAAATTTGTATCAATAATTCCTCGCAGTAGTTTGCTCCTGAATCATTGGGTGGCCATCACATGGAAGCTGCAGATCCAGATTTTAGATGCTGCGTGGGTGCTGTCAAACTTTATCATTACTGAAGCGTTCAGAGTCTTAAAGCTTTCACAGCAGATCCTATTAAAACCTTTATCCCACCTCTCTCGAAGACAAAATGTCTTATTTTCAGCAGTTGCCATCAGTGTGTTCAAGGTCTGCCACGGCTATGTCACTTAACTTCTTCTTGATGAGACCCCCCAGTATTGGACGCAGCATTAGGGGCCTCCAGTCCAGAAATGTCTGCAGACACCAGGAAGCATCAATACTAACATGTAGCATAGCAACATGACAGGAGAAACTCAGCTAAAAGACTCTACCAAGCATCGGCATCCAAACCAAACACAGTTCAAACCCCAACAATTATATGAGAATGTAAGAAAAGCAGGAGAACAGCACTGTCCACTTTAGAGCTGCTGATCATTTCTCCACATAAACCAGGTGTGGTATGAAAGCAGAGACTCTGCTGGTTACAAACATGTCTGTCTCATCACTGTGGGACAGAAACTCTGGCAGCTAGCAGCCAATCAGGAATCATTCCTATGATTGCATTACTCATTCCTAGGATTACTTTACTCATTCCAAGGGTTATTTTACTGATTCCAGATTATTTCTCCTCAGGAGTTCTTTACTCATTCTTAGGATTATTTTATTCATTCTTATGATTACTTTACGTATGCCAAGGATTACTTCACTCATTCCTTTGATTACTTTACTCATTCCTAGGATTATTTTACTCATTCCTATGATTATTTTACTCATTCCTAGGAGTACTTTACTCATTCCTATGATTACTTTACTCATTCCTAGGATTATTTTACTCATTCCTGGGATTATTTTACTCATTCCTAGGATTACTTCACTCATTCCAAGGATTACTTTACCCATTCCAAGGATTACTTTACACATTCCTATGATTACTTTACTCATTCCTGGGATCATTTTACTCATTCTTAGGATTACTTTACTCATTCCTAGGATTATTGTACTCATTCCTATGATTACTTTCCTATGATTATTTTGCTCATTCCTAGGATAACTTTACTCATTTCTAGGAGTACCTTACTCATTCCTATGATTATTTTACTCATTCCAAGGATTACTTAACTCATTCATAGGATGATTTTACTCACTCGTAGGATTACTTTACTGATTCCAAGGATTACTTTAATCATTCCTAGATTTATTTCACTCATTCCTAGGAGTTCTTTTTCTCATTCCTATGATTACTTTACTCATTCCTATAATTATTTTACTCATTCCTAGGATTACTTTACTCATTCTTAGGATTATTTAATTTATTCTTATGATTACTCGTGTCAAGGATAATTTTACGCAATCCTAGGAGTACTTTACTCATTCCTATGATTACTTTATTCATTCAGAGGATTACTTTACTCATTCCAAGGATTACTTTACTCATTCCCAGGATTATTTTACTCATTCCTATGATTACTTTACTCATTCCAAGGATTGCATTGCTCATTCCTAGGATTACTTTACTCATTCCTAGGAGTTCTTTTCTCATTCCTATGATTACTTTACTTATTCCTAGGATTATTTTACTCATTCCTATGATTACTTTACTCATTCCAAGGATTGCATTGCTCATTCCTAGGATTGCATTACTCATTCCTAGGATTGCATTACTTATTACTAGGATTACTTTTCTCATTCCTAGGATTATTTTACTCATTCCTATGATTACTTTTACTCATTCCAAGGATTGCATTACTCATTCCTAGGATTGCATTACTCATTCCTAGGATTCATTTGCTCATTCCTAGGATTGCATTACTCATTCCTAGGATTACTTTTCTCATTCCTAGGATTATTTTACTCATTCCTATGATTACTTTACTCATTCCAAGGATTGCATTGCTCATTCCTAGGATTGCATTACTCATTCCTAGGATTGCATTGCTCATTCCTAGGATTGCATTACTCATTCCTAGGATTACTTTTCTCATTCCTATGATTACTTTACTCATTCCAAGGATTGCATTGCTCATTCCTATGATTACTTTACTCATTCTAAGGATTGCATTGCTCATTCCTATGATTACTTTACTCATTCCAAGGATTGCATTGCTCATTCCTATGATTACTTTACTCATTCCAAGGATTGCATTGCTCATTCCTAGGATTGCATTACTCATTCCTAGGATTGCATTACTCATTCCTAGGATTGCATTGCTCATTCCTAGGATTGCATTACTCATTCCTAGGATTACTTTTCTCATTCCTAGGATTATTTTACTCATTCCTATGATTACTTTACTCATTCCAAGGATTGCATTGCTCATTCCTATGATTACTTTACTCATTCTAAGGATTGCATTGCTCATTCCTATGATTACTTTACTCATTCTAAGGGATTGCATTGCTCATTCCTATGATTACTTTACTCATTCCAAGGATTGCATTGCTCATTCCTAGGATTGCATTACTCATTCCTAGGATTGCATTACTCATTCCTAGGATTGCATTGCTCATTCCTAGGATTGCATTACTCATTCCTAGGATTACTTTACTCATTCCTAGGATTATTTCACTCATTCCTAAGATTACTTTACTCATTCCAAGGATTGCATTGCTCATTCCTAGGATTGCATTACTCATTCCTAGGATTGCATTACTCATTCCTAGGAGTACTTTTCTCGTTCTCAGGATAACGTCACTCATTCCAAGGATCACCTTACTCATTCCAAGGAGTACTTTACTCATTCTCTGAATAACTTTACTCATTTCTAGAATTACCTTTCTCATTTTTATGATTACTTTACTCATTTTTTAGAACTGCTTTACTAATGCCAAGCATTACTTTAATCGTTCCTAGGATTACTTTTCTCTAACTGGGCTGCTATTCACTGGTTTTCACAGTAATGTGGTTTTCTTTGAGGAGGAGATAACATTTACGTTTTCTACCATGTTCCAGGTGAATTTACTCTGACACAGTAACATATATCTTGATTCTGACACTTATGTAGTAATCTCACGTGTCTCAGCTTTCCATAGAGACCAGGATTATACATACAGCTCTTGTTGTTGTGAAGATTTACTTCATTTATTTTGGGTTTGTCATTTCAGACAGGAGGCAGATAAATAGGCCTCATGAAGAAGAGGTTAAAAATCCCACTATAAACTTGGGTCTTTCCCAACTTCCAATCCTATTTGTGCCTCATGGTAACCAGGCTGTCCCTCTGTTATGGTTTGTATCTGGGAGTTTTCTCATGTTGCTGGGATCTCTCCTCCTCCTCCTCCTCCTCCTCCTCCCCGTCCTGCCTCCCCTCCTCCCACGCCTCAGATAGCATGGCAGGGGTCTTCCCCCTGGAACGGTCCAGCTGCTTTATCTGAAAAATGACCGATCACTTTAACAGAACACAGATGTATCTGCAAAGCTTATAAACAATGCATTTCACAGATTAGCCGCTCTTCCAGGCGGTCAGTGTGGAGAACATGAATGAGGACATCCAGGGTCAGGGAGGAAAGGACAAAAGTGTAAAAGTGAATGTGACAATAGCTCTTTATGATTAGCCACTTATCATGGTGACCAGTGGAAAAACTGCTTGTAATTGAAAATAGACTTGTCAACGAAATTAAAATACGTTTGCCACGAGTCCTGCCAAGCTGCAGTGTAACTGCACTTGTTATGGATTACACATGTGGAGTTGTAAAGAGCAACAACACTTGGTGCTATTCTTCTCACTCACCGCTGTATGCGTCAGTTCTTTGTACTCAGCATGGGTGCTTTTTTATGCACGTGCATGGGATGAAAGGTGTGACTGAGCAATACTTTATCCACCACAGAGAAGCTGAATCTGCATATACTTACAAACCATATGTCCAAAAGCCAAAAGTTTTGAAGTAAACAATACCCATTAATGGAAAAATATGACTTTAAGGAATTTCTTTTCATCTCCAGTGGTTAGATGGAGGGATTGATATCACTTTCAAGTGTGTTTGTTAAGCATAAAGCTACAAGCAGGAGATGGCTTTCCTAGTGGAGCGTAAAGGCTGGAAGTTTTCTTTTAGAGCAAAAATAACAAGTTGTGGTTTTGTGAAGGGGCTTACATACCAGACAACTTCCGCCGGTTGCTTTTTATTTGTGGAAGACTGGAAACTTGCTGCACCCAACCAAGACATATCAGGTACACACGACGTCGTAAACCTCCCTCTTTCTGTTAAACATTATAAGTCTGGTCCTCACTGGAAGACAGCAGAGCTAATCTAAAGTTAGCATGAGACTGCCGCTGTTGTCCACCTCATTTCAACTTGAATCATGGATTCTCGTTTTTACCTGTTTGTAACTGCATCTTTTTCTTTCTTTCTTTTTTTTTTTTTTTTGTTTGGCAAGGCAGTGGATTGTTCATGCTGTGGGCTTGTGATGCAGCTGGTAGCACCAAAAATATTTCACAGGTCGAGGAAATAATAGATTCTAATCCAACAGCTTTATTGTCCTAAACTACTTGAGATCAAGTTGTCAGTGGGCCTCATGGAACTATAGTCTAAGGGCGCTTCACAAAGCTTTTTTGATTCGAATCAGAGTCCGTTTGCTCGGAAAGTCCACTTCATTTGAAGGAGTTGTGAATGCACAAACAGACTCTGATCCGGAACAAACAGCCGCACTTGGTCCGCCTGCAAACGCAGGTCTCAGTCCGATTCAAGTGAACCAAAGACAGGAAGTGGACTACAAATTGCATTGGTATTGTGGGTAAAACGTTGGACAACATGGGTAAACGCTAAGACAACAAATACACGTGTTGGACTTCAGTAGGGTTATAAAGATGGCTCGTAGTCAGAGGTGGAGTTACGAGGAAGTAAAAGCTTTAATCGATATTTGGTTTGATGAAAGCATATCCAGCTCCTCGTACAAAAATAATGTCACTTTGTGGAGGAAACAGAAGTTGTGAGAACCTTCTTGTTCGTGCATCTTGTCCTCGCCTACGGTGAATCCGAATGCAGTCCCACCTGAGATTCTTGGCCCGTTTGGCTCGTTTGGCTATGGCGCACCGTGAATGCGATCTCGGTCCGGACGACCACCCCCGCCCCGAGCCGAGCTGAGTCCCCAAACGGACCGAGACTCGCGGACTATGCTTTCTGAATGCGCCCTAAAAGGTCATCTGGACCTCTTTGCCTTCTTTTTTTGATAAATGAGTCGAAAAGTTTCAGATGCATAAATGTTTTGCTTCCTTTTTCAGGACAAAAGTAACTTTCAAAATCTGCCAAGTATTTGTCATTATTATATCATATAAATGCTTTAAACAGGGTAATGATAAAAAGAGATTTGAATTGTCATTGGATTTCCTTTTATTAAATCTAACAAAAAAATTTTAATAGGAAAGTTAAAAATATTATAATTAAAAAGGTCAGAAATATAACATAGAAAAGGTAAAAAAAAAAAAAATTCAGTATAGGAAAATAAAGCAAATTACCGCAAGTGTGAAAGTGCAGGGTCCAACTGACCACGTGTTCTTGCTACTTGGCCACAGGGTTAACTGCTTGGCTGACTGGTTAGTGCGGATGACTCTCACCAGGAGTCTGTGGGATCATATCCAGCTTGGGCCCGGTATTGCGTACCTTGCCACAGAAAGAATATTTTAATTACAACTCTTAAATATTACATACCCAATGAACTATGCGAGAATCTCAGTAGAATAATATCTTAAATGTGCCATGGCATCAAATTTCCCTTTTCTTTTTTTTTTTGTTACACTGGTAAGATCCCCAAGGGCAAATTAGGGCTCTGCATTTTACCCATTTTTGTACATCTCTGTACAGTAGTACCAGAGATGGGTAAGGACCTTGCTCAGGGGTCAACAGTGGTTCACCTAGAAGTCGTGTCGGGGACTCGAAACTGGGTTCTCCGCGCCAAAGCCCACGACACTACCACTAGGCTACCCACTCCCCGACAACAATCGACCCACTCCACAACAGTATAATATCCGTTGTGCACTGATGAGGCTCTGTGAATGTCAAGAGCGAGTATCAGAGTCTCTATGCGGTCAGCTTTGTGTTTTTGTTCAAAAACAGTTGAATCAGACAGCAGCTTATCATTCTACATAGGTTATCATTCTCCATGATTTATATTCTCTAATCAGAAGACGCTATCAAGTGAACAGTCTCCCCCTCCCCCTCCCCTCCTCCCGTGGCACCGATGTGAGCCACGCTAGCATGTCTGACTGCATTCAACATAGGTGAATTCAGGTCCGGGTATTTGAACAAATGGATTTAAGAGAAGACTATGTAGCAACAGTGAGGGAGGCGACCACAACCTTGTCATTACCTGTAACTTTATTTATGCTGTCTTGTCTGATAAACATAGCTCACTGTCTGAACTACCAATGATGCTAACAGATAGCCTTTAGCAAATGCCAACCGCTAGCTACCAGCAGGTTGACCTAGTTTCTAAATGAGGTTACAGCCAAATAAGGTGCAGCCAATCAAAATGAAGTCAACTTGGTCTCCGGGTAGACCCACATATCATAACTGTACCCAACCCTTTTTCTGAGGAGGGAAATCTGGCATGCCAAAACAATCCCCCGCTGTAAAAGGTGGCTTTATTTTTTCTTTGGAGAATTGACATATGCTGCAATACTAACTATATGAAATAGTTGCCCAAATATCAGTAAGACTTAAGCTGTGTTCTGCCTGGGTGTGACTTTTACGCTTCTTGTGGAGGAGGCTCAAGTTGGAAAGTCAGACTTGTAGCCATGGTAATTTTAACAAAGTCACACGCCTGGCAAAAAGAAATAATGGAAGGGCATTTTGTTTGGCAAATGCTTATCAAAAGGCCACTTAGGCAGAGACTGACCAGACAGACTGCCGACTGTCGGGATCATTGCCAGAAAACAGAGTTGGACTGGTCAGTCAGCTTCCATCTCCCCCGACATGGTCAGAAAACTGCTCAAGAACACACTGAACCGACTCCAGACTCAGGCTGAGTCTGTGCACAGACATGTCAAATCTTCATTGTTCACTATTTAGTGAGAAAATGCTAAATACGGAAAAGACTCCTGCTTCACGGGAGTGATCCGTCTTGCCTTCTTATTAGATAAAGTATTTTTCATTTCATTATTTTGGACATGATCTAAGCCCTACAGAATTTGGAAGATGGGATGCACAGAATGAATGTTATGAGCCCTCTTTTTCAAGCCGATCTGTCCCCGGCCAGCAACACTTGTTTTTGGCATTGCTCAGCCTCCTTTACCCTTCACCAATTTTACTTCTGGGCCACCCATTCACTGATGCACTGGCAAGAGCTAGCCTTCCTCCATTCTGATTGGTCAGCCCTTCAGTGACTGAAAGTCTGTACGACGCCAATTACACATGTTCAATCAACTGAAAAGAACGCGGACAGCATTGGCAACTGGACTAGCGATGGCTGCCAACAGCAAAGAACGAACCAAACTGACTCATGTCCCCGGCTTCAAAAGACTCCACGACAACACCCAATGGATGAAAATTGTCCTGGTGTGCTTCTGCCTTGAGATGAGAAAGATTTGTCTGCGACAGCACAAACCTGCTTGATACTGTATATATACAGAGACTGAGCTGATAGAGAGGTTTTGTTCTGGCAGACTGGTGCTGTTTAAATTAACTGAAGAGCTTCTCCTTAACTGCAGCATCTGTCTGGCAGAAACGCAGTGCTTTCCCCTGCCCTGAAGGTGCTGGCTGCATTCAGGTTTTACACCATAAGGGTCTTTCAAAATACAATGGGAGACATGGTCAGTGTGCACTGTACCACAGTTTGCCAGGCTATTATATAATCCTACGATAGATAGATAGTGCACACTAAAACTCCTGGGTCAAAGATAAGTTAAGGTTAAGTTAGGTTATTTTTTACCCAACTGCTGGGTTAAAAAGGGACCAACTAATCTCTGGGTTACTTCAAACCAGAAAATTGGGTTATTTTTATGACCCAACTTTTGGGTTGAATATTCGACTCATAAATTGAGTTATATTGACTACAATGTTGGTTTATTTTAACCATGAAGTTGTGTCAAATGTCTGGGTTGAAATGACCCAGAAATTAGTTGGTCTCTTTTTAACCCAGGAGTTTGACTCAGGAGTTTTTCGTGTGTGGTAGAACTGTGTTGCTTGGCAACAATCATCAATCTGTGTGTGTTTATGTGTACACGCATCATGACATGACAACAGGCAGAGCTCTGACCATTGTCACTCAGGCACTTGGCGTAACTTCCATTTACAACATCATATTCAATTAAGTCCAGCATAAGACCTCGACTGCAGGGACCTTGTGAAAAATGATATGTCCCTTGAAAATGGACTATTTTTCGGACTCCCCCACAGAGTCTCAGCTGAATTTCATTCGGGGAGCTCTTTGCTTTTCTTGCTTTTCTGTTAGCTCGAACCATTTGCAGGAGTGTTTTTTAGTCATCCCGAAGGGAATTTTTAAATCCTTTTTTTTTTTTTTTTTTTTTTAATAAATAAACAATTCTTTAAAATTTTTTTTTTTTTTTTTTTTTTTTTAATAAATAACAAGTCAGTTAGTCTTGTTCTTTAGGGTGATGGTTGCTGGCAGGAATGAATTCCTGTATCTCTCCGTCCTACAGCGAACTTGACGCAGCCTCCCACTGAACACACTCTGTTGATTCTTCACCGTGTTGTGGAGAGGATGGGAAGTGTCCTCCATCATCTTCATCAGCTTGTGAAGCATTCTTTGAACGATCGCTCCAGCGGCTCCAGAGTTATCCCCAGCACAGAACCAGCTTTCTTGATCAGCTTGTTTAGTTTCTTCAAGTCTCTGGTTCTGATGCTGCTGCCCCAGCAGATGGCTGCAAAGCTAATTGCACTTTCTACCACAGACTTATAGAAGATCTGCAACATCTTTTTGCAGACATTAAATGATTTACTCCTTAAAAAAAGTCTGCTCAACCTTTCTTGTAGATGTAGTCACAGTTGCATTTCCAATCGAGTCTGTTGTCTAGCTGAACTCCAAGGTATTTGTAGTTCTCTACCACCTCCACCTCCTCTTCCAGGATGTAGACAGGACTATGCTGCTTATTCTTCTCCTTAAATGAAATGAAATGAAAAAAAAATGGCTTACCTGAAATGGCTTTGAAGTCGAATGTGGCAAAGTATGCAAGGAGGGCCCGGGCAGGATCAGATTCCCAGACTCCCAGGTGAGAGTCATGTGCACGAATCAGTCAGCCAAATGGATATCCCTTGGGTCAAGTAACCAGGGAATAGTGACACTGTCACATCTTTTCCCCCTCTTTTCACAAGCACGTCTTCTTGCCACTGTGCAGACTGATTTGGAATCCATGGACCCACCTTTAGCTTCCTCCTGCCCCACAACACCAAATTTTAGGGCTCCCTCACTTGTCAATTCCAACCTTCACCGCTGGATGTCACTAAGCCATCAAACAAGTCTGAAAGGCAGAGTTTTATGTTTTAAAATTGCGTTTTGCATCTTTAAGACCGATATTCTACACTGGCCAATGTTCTACACTGAAACGCCTTCAGTCTCTTTTGCGTCCTTTGCATGCATGATTCCTGGCTCTCTTCCCCTTCCAAGGCTATTGTGGATGCGAAGCCCAACATAGCATACAGAGAAGTACCACCAGAAACAGCAGGGGCAGTGCTGAGCCGTCTAACATACAACCAGCCAAATGTTCAAAGAAGAGAAGAATTAAAGGAGAAGGTCAAGATTTTTGACATAGGGCCTTATTTACACGTGAGCAAGGGTCCTACTTATCACTGAAAACAGTTTAAACATATTTCATCCCATTATTCTAGTTCCAGGAGGTTGCCAATGCTAATGCTAGTGAGTAGGGATGGGCACAATTAATCGATGATCGATAATTGATCGTTAAGAATTTTTTTGATCACATAATTTTTCCATCATCCGACAGTGTTATAAAACAGAGTTCATGTAGTGTACGTCTAAGAGCTCTGTAATAAATGTGACTATGTGGCGGTAATAAAACATCCTACCAGCGGGGGGCGATGTAGCCTAAAGACAGCAGAGAAAGCTGCCTGCGAGCTGCCGTCTTCCCCGTCATAGCAGCTAAAAGAAGACTCATCTACACCAACATGAAGCGAGCACGGTGAAGTATGGGCCACGTAGAAGTTGGTTTCAAGTTAGATATCAGACGTGAGCAAGACGCTGCTGACCCCACAGATCGTGAAGAGCCAATATCCAGCTTGAAACCAACTTCACCGCGGTGAAGTCTGGTGTGGGACAACAACTCCCATGATGTGCCATTTAAAAAAAATTCTCATCCAACCGAGCTTAAATGTAATGAATCCTGCCTTCAGCTCACCATTGCCTCGGTCTGAAGCCAGAGGAACTGTGATGAAAAGCAGGCAGACAAAATTACGGAGGAAATCATTGCAACATATCCACGAAAATCATTTTACAGAAGTGTCGTCGATAGAAAAGGTTTCCCAGATTTCATGAATTTACTGGAACCAGTCTATTGGCTTCCTTCACAGCCCATCATCACCAGGCTCATTGAAACACGAGAAGTGAGCAGGAGCTGCTAAACAAGTTAGCAACAGCAGCTAGCGTTGTCATAACAACAGAAAGCTACCTCACCATCACGTACCACCACTGCTGCCCTGCTCGCAGAGATGAAGATTGAGGCTGTAGTCAAGTCAAGTCAAGTCAAATTTATTTATAAGCCCCTTTAAAAAACAACCTCAGTTGACCAAAGTTCTCTACAGAATAAAAGAATAAATCAGAAATAAAAGCAGAATAAAAAACAAATCACAAAAAATAGAGAGCATAATTGATTGTTAATTCTCTCGACGATCGATCAAAAAGATGATCGCTAATGCCCATCCCCAGAGGAGGGGCGTGTGGACAGGCAAGCCAGGTATTTGCTTGCACCCCCTGTCTCTAGGGGGCCCCCAAGGGCTGACAAATCGTACTGCACAGCAATGACAAGAACGGGCATTTACTTTGCAATGAAATGACACCGTAGCAGAAAACCCCCTTGTTGGGCCCCCACCCTATGGCTCTTGCTTGGAGCCCCATAAGATCCTAGCAACGCCACTGCCCATCCCTATTAGTGAGAACCAATAGGAATCTCCTAGCCTGTCATTTAAACCAATCTTACCCACACCACAGAACATCCGAGGCAAATCAGCAAACCTATCTGTGTTAATGCCATGTTAAACTAGTAAACTCATGTGTTAAACAAGTAAAACTAGCCTTGTATGAGAAATTTTGCATTACATATTGAAGAACTAGTTTTTTACCAGCTGCGGAATTATACACTTTGCTTCTGGGTGGTAGTGTTACTACCTTTGTCAGTGTATTCCAGTTCATAGAGATATGGTGACAGTTAGTTTGATGAAAAAAGTTAGAAATCGTCTTCAGAATCTAACATATCCTCATGCCTTTCAGACATTGACATAGTTTTGACTGTATGTGTTATCAAATACCTTCATGCACGTAGCAGCAGATGATATCACTCTACTGCCAAATACAGGAAGTAGAACTTTGTAAAGCGTCTCAGCAGCAACAATCAAAATACAACAAAATGCAACGAAATGCAAGGTTAGTTTTATTTGTAACATTTTTCTATTAACATGGCATTTACAGATAAGTTATAAATGATTTGCCTTGGATGTTCTGTGGAGTGGTTAAAATTGTTTTTAATGACAGGCTAGCAAATTCCTATTGACTTACACTAGCATTAGCATTGGGCACCTCCTGGAACTAGAATAATGGAGTGAAATATGTTGAAGCTGTCTTCAGTGACAAGTCGTACCCTGGCTCACTTGTAAATGAGGCCCATTGTCAAAAATCCTGACATTCCCCTTTAATCCACCTTATTCCTAGCCCCTATGAGTCGTTATGTGAAATATGCGACCGACTTCCAGTTCGACCAGAACCGGCATTTATATACATGCCTGATGTTCACGCTACTCCACTTTCTAGGAGCTTTTTAGGTAAACTATGAGGGAACATCAGCAGCCGCAGCTCAGACAGGGTAACGTTACAATCCCTCTGCCTCGTGCAACAGAGGGAAGAGAGGATGGGATGAAAATCTGGTCAAAAATAACAATAAAATAATACCGTAGCCTTTAGCTACTTCTTAGCTCTGTCGCATCTGATTGTGAAGCAATGAACAATCTCAGAGTGAAAGCTCATAGGCTTATCAGTACCTACATAATAACAATAATAATAATAATAATAATAATAAAATACATTTTATTTGTCAGGTGCCTCATCAGAGCACCAAAGGACACCGTACAAAGCAGACAAAACATTGAAAACAGTAAAAACACTAGACAGAACACAGAAAACAACACTGGATTTATGTACATGAACTCAGGTGGAATAAGACGTCTGGACCAGGTCTGTACAGAGGAGTTCTGAGTCTGGATTTGAAGAGAGGGAAGGAGTCCGCTTTACAGAGATTGGGAGGAAGGGAATTCCAGAGATGGGGAGCATCTTAAAGGAATAGTACTCCCACAGAATAATGTAACCTTAATTTCCACTTACCCTCATGCTGAGCAAGACTCTGGAGCACTTTCTTAATATCTCAAACGCAACTGACAATCAGGAAGGCTTTTCGTTATCCACTGACTTTCATATAATGGACTTCGCTGGGGCTCGAGCCAAAAAGGTTCATAAAAGTCCACAAAAACTTGTCAATATTCCTCCATTCTGCTCATCCAATGTAATCCAAGTGTCCTGAGTGGGTAGCGTCCATAATTTACTCCAAGCAACATCATTTAGGACATGTTTAGAGCCTAAACAGTGCTATATCCTTTTTCCTGCAAGCGCGCCGAAGCGCGTTCGCGACATTACAGAAACCTCGGTGTTCAGAGCCTACTCCCTCAATAATTCAAGCGTAGAAGAAGAAATTTGCTGTTTACATTGTGCTAAGAGCGCCAAAGCTGCAGACAAACCGGGACAAACACAGGAGGGGTTGGATATTGATTTAAAACAAAGAAAGAAAGAAAAAGAGAACCCGCGACCTCGTCTGCCGTGCCTTCCGTAGTGTCCTGATCTCCAATGGACGCGCTTCGCGGCAGCTACATGTAGTACTGTTTAATCTATTTAAATATACTAAATAATGTTGTTTCAAGTAAATTAAGGATGCTACCCACTCAGGACACTTGGATTACATTGAACCAGCAGTATGGAGGAATATTGACACGTTTTTGTGGACTTTTATTGAAGTTTTTGGCTCGGGTGCGGGGACCTCCATTATTTGAATGTTGGCAGATAACGATAAGCCTCCCAGATCTCCAGCTGCATTTGAGATATCAAAAAAAGCTTCAGAGAGTTGTTCAGCATCGGGATGAGTAGAAAATGAAGCCCCATCATTCTTTGGGTGTACTATTCCTTTAAGAATAAGGTTGGTCATATTTTGTTGAAAGAGGTGGGATACGATCCTATTTACCTAAAAGCAGATTATTTTTTTTAGTCCTAAAATGCGACCACCACATCGCAGTCTGGAGTCCTGCAGCCACTCTCTTTTAAATCGAGGTGCACGTTCTACATGTCACTCTTGTAGCCACAAATGTAACTTTCTCTGGTTGTTAGTACAACCACGAACCGCGCAACATGTTCCCGAACTGTGCAGGTACATTTTTCTGGGGAAAATTGTTAAGAAATGATGTGAATAATCTTGTCGAAATGTTCGACTGAACCAATCGCAGAAATGACAACGTACACTGTGAGTCAATGGCGAAGCGCTATTTCCGGTATCTTGCAGGAAGTTGATCGCATAATCGTTTCTGCATTCGTTAGCTCAGGAATAAGGTGGGTAAAGTTAATTGGCCACACAGACCCCGTCTACTACTGTGCTTGTCTCTTTCAGTGAATCATGATCTTCTCCATCGCCATGTTTGCTATCATCTGAAACTGATGTCAGACCTCAGCAGGTCTGACTCTACACTGCCCTCTGGTGGATGTATTACTCAACAGCCATGTCAACATAAAGGATGCATGGGCGTATTTGGGCAGTGGCGTTTGACAACACCTGAAATAGGCATTTCTACATTATGTGAACGGCCCATAAATGAGCCTTTAAAGGATTAATTCTTACTTTTTTTCTAAATCGAGCTAATCTTTTACTCCTTTAGCTATTTAAAGTGACAGAAATTTAGATCAGAGGTGTTGGAACTTTCGCATGCCATGCTTTGTGCAATAGAAGCTGTGTTCGAGTCATTCCACACATTTACAGACAGGATTTATTGCTCTTGTTTAAAATCTTTCTAGTTTAAGGTGAGCCAGAGCTAAGGAGGCACAGGCCAAGTGCACAGACCGTAGATTGTAGTCACTTCCTTTGGTCTCGTCAAATAATTGGACAAGTTTGTAACTGTGAAATCTCCACTTTTGACAAGGAAAACTAATGTTTTCCTGAGCTGATCCGTGGGCACTCTTTTCATTTAGGGCTTTGCTTTGGCTTCACTGAGGCCAGAAGAAAGTTTATTTTACTCCATAAATTGCAAGACTCGAAAGAAAACCACCCAAGCAAAATCCTGGATATATCCGGCGGAGAATTCCCCCCAAAAAACATAACAAGGGTGTTGCACAGCGAAGTGGCACCGCTGAAAGTAAGAGGAGGAAATACAGGGAGACGGATGCTTCTTGCAGGGTGGACTGACGGCACTTCTCTCCCCTGCGATTCTGACCTTGGTCGTGTTACAGCACAACACAAGGCAGCTCTGAACCCATTCACTCTCTCACACATAAGTGTGATGGAGAACCACCCCTCAGTGGATGTCATATACTAGTTACAGCTTGGTGGGAATTCATGAGAATAAGGAAGCAAAAGGTTCCAAGTTCAGTTTCAGTTTCTCTCAGGTTATTTCCAAGTCAAATTAGCATAAAAATCTCCTTACAAGAAGGAAATACACTTGTTTAAACAATTCCAGATGCTACAAGAGATCAGATTAGGCAAATAAACATATCCCAGTATTAAAATGTAGATGTTATTGAGTGTTCATGGTTTCCTACACTAATTCTGGTGACTTCCAGACCGCTGCCACCACAGTTCTCCTTTTATTGGGCATGTGGGTGTGGGAGGTTTGTATTTCATGTACATCCTCCCATTGATCCATCCCTGTGCCCTCATTCTTGTTTTTCTCCCAGTATCAAATGGCGCTCTGGCTGACCCCCGGGCCCTGCCCCTGCAGCCGGTCGTCTTCCTCCCCACATCAGCCACATTCTCACCACATCACGCTGATTCAGAGGGGAAGGCTGTGGTCGGGCAATTAACTGAGCCTCCGTGCTGTGCCAAACAAAACTTCCTCTACTGTTTTTATAGCAAAGTCCTTCAAATTATGGTTTTCATGCATGCATGGCGCGGAGCTCAGCCATCTGACGTTGCTTTGTCACTGTCACATGCCACTCGGCCTGAATGCGAAAAGTGGGTTCACAGCAGAGTTTGGGACAAACAGGATGGGTGCCAGCCGGGACGGGCAGAATCTTCTCATGCTGATAATAAACCAAGACAATGCATGAATGAAAGCTTTTCATGGGGATTCAACTATTTGCCTGTAAAACGTTCCTCTCCAGTCTGGCTTAGCTGATTGTTTCTTAGGATCTCTTT